>JAOWBW010002001.1:70200-146155 GCA_026119855.1 Campanula takesimana
CTAACCCAACCTAGGCCATAGACCCTACCAGGCTTAGAGCTAAACCATAGCTCTGATACCACCCTGACAACGCCCCAAGTCCCGGGATTCCCTAATAGAACCTCGAACCTGGTGCTCTCAACTAACAAGAAACAGAAACTAACGGGAAACAGGAACAATACCTGTTAAAAAACAAAACTGACATGATATATATACTCAAGAGTAGGGAGCTAAGATAGCTCACACCAGCTCTAGACCAAGAAAATTAAAACCAAAATGGTTACATACAGCGGAAGACATGCCTATAAATAAGCTGGCATCAAGAACTGTCTAGGGACCACAAATACTACCCCAATACAAGCCCAGAGTTTAATTAACTCATACAAGATCGTCCTTACCAAAATATAAAACGACACTAACTTCGAACAAGAAATCCTGCTGAGTGAATTCCCAGCTAAGTCGAGCCTCACTGCGTACTATCCCCTGCTTTCCTGGGGGGGGAAGCAATTAAACAAATAAAGGGTGAGATAAATCTCAGTAAGCTATTAACATGCAACTATATGTCATGTTATCTGCAATACAAGTAGATACTCACTAACCATATATCAAGTATCATCAAGTAACGAGTATAGGGAAGAGGCTAAGCCAACTCAACAAGTAATCAAGCTCAAAAAGGTTCAGGTAACAAGTAGTCAAGTAGAGTGTAGAGGCTAAACCAGCTCACCAAGATGCACATAGGCCTATCACGCATTGTACCTGAATCTTCCTTATTTCTCCCAAGAATACCATTTGTTTCGATGCTTTTCTAGCTGAGGACAACCAAGAACAGGAACAAGAGACTGCTGTGCATATATAAGGAGACCTGGTAACCAGTGCCATCCACAATAACAAGATCCACGTGTGAACAGGACAGGAGTACAGTATATAAGAAGACCTGGTAACCAGTGTCATCCACAATAACAATATCCACGTGGTGTTCGGGCGGGAGTTAGCATTCACTTAGGTCAGGCTTATTGCTCCAACCAAGGAAGCTATGCCCTTACTATGGCCGGTAGTAAGGGGTCGGGCGGAAATACATAGGGACCCGATTGTCACTTAAACCCAGCTCTCGCGACAAGCGTGAACCTATATATTTTCGAACAAGCAAGGAGAACCAGCTGGACTCACACAAGAAGGTACAAGTAGATATTTACTTGAACTACGGGAACAGAACTCAGTCCCTTATTAGTGGACTGTTCTTTATGCACCATGTAATCATGTATCATGTGCTCACGAGAATATGCACCATGTAATTATGTATCATGTGCTCACAAGAATATGCACCATGTAATTATGTATCATGTGCTCAATTATTGCGAATACCAATCAAGTTTACTATGGCACATAAGTGTCCATGTAACACAATCAATCCCAGTAAGAGTCCATTTATAACAGACTTCAGTCAAGTAGTAGGGTATATCATTTAGTCACATCAAGTTTGCACGTACATATTTATGTCACGTTTAACACATTAAAGTGTCTATCACGATACCCTTACTATCAAATAGAGCCCATACCTTAGACTCTAAACACGTAGTAAATAGGTCACATCATACCTAATCACAGTCATATCTCACGTATATGTATCGTTAATAATCGAATACATTTTCTAACACATATTGTGTTCTGTAACCATTCTTATTAATTTAAATCGTAGTATTCACGATTATATGAATTATCTTCATATTACACTAGTCCCTATTTTCTTTAGGAACCATTTCAAGACAAGATATCTTCTTTATATTTTATATACTTCATTGAGTATATACACGATTAAAAACTAAATCATTTACACTTTAGTGCTTATTTATAGCACTTCCAATATACACGTATCAAGTTCAAGTATGTAGTAGAGTTAATCATTCTCTATCTAGTTCCATACCCAATTCTTTGGTTATTCATACCATGTACCAATCAATCAAGAAGCCACATTCTATCAAGAAAATGTATGCAAGATTCGCATATACACATCAAGACTCTTTCAAGTTTATTACCATACACCTATATTGGTGTCAAGGCACGTACAAGATTTTATAATCTTATATTCAAGTCTTAATCCAATTATTTGGATGTTCAAGTCATGTACGAGATTTTATTGTCTTATACTTCAAGTTACTGTCTCATCTTAAGACATTCAAGACATTCAGACATTCAAGACATTCAGGACATATACAAGATTTTATCATCTTATATCCAAGTTCTCAATCCATTTCTTTGGATGGTTAAACATGTACAAGAGTTAATTATCTTATACTTCAAGTTCAAGCTAGGAAGATGAATTATACATCTTTCACGAATTATTTTCCAATCCTTTTCTTAGGACATTCAAGCTCAAAACATTAGTTGGTGCCCCTAAAGGACACAAACATTAACTTTAAGACACATAAAAGAGTTACTACTCTTATACTCAAGTTATCATTTAATTATGATTCAAGTCCACATTTCATTTAATCACGAAGGGACTATTTTTCAGTACTAGAGTGTTCTACAACACTCATCTAGGCCATCTAGGGTAGTACCCTAAACCTAGACCAAAAATACTTCAAGTTCAAATTAAGTAAATGAGCTATACCACTCATACTTACAAGTTCTTAATCCCCTATATAGGATATTCAATCTTAAGTCATTGTTTTAATGCCCCTAAGGTGCACAATCATAGGCTTCAAGACAAGCATAACACATAAGTGCTTGTTCATAGCACTTTCAAGACACATAAAAGAGTTGTTCCTTTTATACTCAAGTTCTCATTTTATTTAATGAGTGATCATGTTCAAGACTCACTTCTGATACCCTAAGGTATCACAATACTTACTAGGACATCTTATCCTAAGGCTATATGCCTTAACAAGGGTTATTTCCAACTTATACAATCATTAAACAAGTTTTACAATTTTTCAGGACATATGGGCGGCCGCACAAAATGGTGTAGGCGGTCGCCCAAAATCAGGCTTTCCAAAAACAAAATGCTTCAGATAGATGGGCGGTCGCCCAGCCCAAAATGGGCGGTCGCCCAAGGCCCAAAATGCCAAAATCCGAATTCTTTCCCAGGTTAAATAATTTTCCGTCCCAAGCGTAGGAGTATAAAATTTATCATATATTATCAAACCCAGGAGTATAATAACAAGCTTAAATCACTCATTTCAATTATACTTTCTTATTTCAACAGAGACTTTTATACTTATAAATTCTCCGTCCCAAATGTAGGAGTAACTTTTATTAACTCTTAGGCAATACCCAAAACATTATTTCAGGCTCAATTCATTTCTTTTACCGTCCCATAAATAATAGGACAATTTCCAACTATTCCAATTTAATATTTCACCGTCCCCAAAAGTATAAGTACAATTTTATATTATACTACTATATCCATTTAGAGATACTTCCATTCATTTCCCCGTACCACAAATAATGGTACAATTTTTCTAATAATATTTAAATCAAGTTACTATTTTACCGTCTCACGAATAGGAGTATAATTTTTCAATCTAATTACAAACCCATTTAGTATTGCTTCATGTTCTATGTTCTCTGTAGAAATACTCCCTTCGTCCCAATTTTCCAAGTATCACAAAATTGTCCAAAACACAATTTTAACAAGAACAAGTAGCGGGAATAACATATATACATGTTATTACAAGTAAGGGGGAGTCAATAGCTTACCTAGTCAAAAATCAAGTTGACCCAAATAAATTTCTGATCGGTCTGGAACGCTCTATTCAACGCCACGAATATTTATCCGGGACCAGAATCACGAACGGATGGATAATTAAGCTCGAGGAGTCGAGAATAGGGTAAAACTGAACTCCCTATTATGGAACAGAGGAAAGAACGAGAAACTTTGAGAAAGAAATGAATTGCCTTTCTTTCTCAGGCAAACAACACAATTTATACTTGGAACTTTCCAAGAATTGCAACTAGGCCCCTCAAGTTCTAACTTCCTACAAAAAGGCCCTAAACTTCCAACTTTGACATTTAACCACTTAATTTTCTAAAGTAGTTAAATAATTAACTCAAATAAATAGCATATAAATATGCTAGCCAAGAATTTAACAAGCAAGTCAAAAATTTAACAAATAAGTCAAATATTTAACGATAATAAGGATGGGCGTTACATCCTCCCCACCTTAAAGAAAATTCGTCCTCGAATTTTTACTAGATCAAGATTATAACATATATAATCAACAAGTAGAACTCAAGAACATCACGACTATGCACAGATACTCACAATTATTCTATGCAATTTAGATGTATAAACTATAACATCAAAACACATAAAGTCAAATAGACTCGATTAGTCAATCCACTATATCGGTGAAACTTGACATATCCACTAAAATAATAGAACTGGTCATATCCTCCAGATCACTGTAATACTAGTCAAATCCACTAGGCAATCTCAGATACTGAAGTCGTGGTTATCCATCGTTTCAATATTCAGAACTGACTTTATGTATATCAATCCATCAAGATAATCCATCAAAATATGTAGCTCTCAGTGTCAAATAATTAACGATAGAGCTGCCTTCGAAATTCATTCATGAATCTCTAACAAGACCACGAAATCTCAAGAACACACGTACCTTGGTTGTTTCCACTTATAGGTCAACACAGATACTCACTTCAGACATCCACTACAAGGTAGATATATCCTCTATCAAGAAATTCTCAAGTTGAATCTTCAACTCGTTTAACTCAATCGATGTCAAGAACATTAATCCAGGTGTCAGCACTGTATTCGCACTGTCACAACTCAAGATAATCCAAGTTTCTCATCAAGAATGGATACATCCATCTAGTTTGGTGTAGAAACTCCACTGTCAATCACATAGGTTAAATACCCAGTACAATCTCGAGAACCCTTTCTAGACTTTCCATGCAGAACATAAAGGTTATGCATAAATCTATCATGCTCACATATATAGTCAAGCATACTAGCAGAGAATTAATTACCATCTATTGTGGTAAACAAGAATGGCATAACATATAGAAAGCAAATCATAACACGTAAGAGCCAAGCCATAACACGTATCACATCAATGTCCCATCTAGGTAACATGACCAAGTTAACATAAAACGTATAGGGTGTTATCACCCACACTTCTATCAAGCTCTTATTCATAACAATATCAACACGTAGTCTCTTACTAGAGAATACACTTTCACATAATTCACGAGATAAGGACAAGCATGCATATATAGCACGAAACAATGTCCACAAGACAAGATAGATACGCCTAAGTCTTTAAAGACTCGCGCTCTCGATTCTCAAACCATCTAATCCAATTAGATCAATCCTATCAACACCAGTCCTATGCTTGGTATGACAACAAGTAACGAAGCACTCGACGTCGGTAGCACGCCCAAGACTAACCCAACCTAGGCCATAGACCCTATCCAGGCTTAGAGCTAAACCATAGCTCTGATACCACCCTGACACGCCCCAAGTCCCGGGATTCCCTAATAGAACCTCGAACCTGGTGCGCGTAACTAACAAGAAACAGAAACTAACGGGAAACAGGAACAATACCTGTTAAAAACAAAACTGACATGATATATATACTCAAGAGTAGGGAGCTAAGATAGCTCACACCAGCTCTAGACCAAGAAAATTAAAACCAAAATGGTTACATACAGCGGAAGACATGCCTAGCAAATAAGCTGGCATCAAGAACTGTCTAGGGACAACAAATACTACCCCAATACAAGCCCAGAGTTAATTAACTCATACAAGATCGTCCTTACCAAAATATAAAACGACACTAACTTCGAACAAGAAAATCCTGCTGAGTGAATTCCCAGCTAAGTCGAGCCTCACTGCGTACTATCCCTGCTTTCCTGGGGGGGGAAGCAATTAAACAAATAAAGGGTGAGATAAATCTCAGTAAGCTATTAACATGCAACTATATGTCATGTTATCATGCAATACAAGTAGATACTCAACTAAACATATATCAAGTATCATCAAGTAACGAGTATAGGAGAGGCTAAGCCAACTCAACAAGTAATCAAGCTCAAGAAAGGTTCAGGTAACAAGTAGTCAAGTAGAGTGAGAGGCTAAACCAGCTCACCAAGATGCACATAGGCCTATCACGCATTGTACCTGAATCCTTCCTTATTTCTCCCAAGAATACCATTTGTTGTCGATGCTTTTCTAGCTGAGGACAACCAAGAACAGGAACAAGAGACTGCTGTGCAGTATATAAGGAGACCTGGTAACCAGTGCCATCCACAATAACAAGATCCACGTGGTGAACAGGACAGGAGTACAGTATATAAGAAGACCTGGTAACCAGTGTCATCCACAATAACAATATCCACGTGGTGTTCGGGACGGGAGTTAGCATTCACTTAGGTCAAGCTTATTGCTCCAACCAAGGAAGCTATGCCCTTACTATGGCCGGTAGTAAGGGGTCGGGCGGAAATACATAGGGACCCGATTGTCACTTAAACCCCAGCTCTCGCGACAAGCGTGAACCTATATATTTTCGAACAAGCAAGGAGAACCAGCTGGACTCACACAAGAAGGTACAAGTAGATATTTACTTGAACTACGGGACAGAACTCAGTCCCTTATTAGTGGACTGTTCTTTATGCACCATGTAATCATGTATCATGTGCTCACGAGAATATGCACCATGTAATTATGTATCATGTGCTCACAAGAATATGCACCATGTAATTATGTATCATGTGCTCAATTATTGCGAATACCAATCAAGTTTACTATGGCACATAAGTGTCCATGTAACACAATCAATCCCAGTAAGAGTCCATTTATAACAGACTTCAGTCAAGTAGTAGGGTATATCATTTAGTCACATGCCAAGTTTGCACGTACATATTTATGTCACGTTTAACACATTAAAGTGTCTATCACGATACCCTTACTATCAAATAGAGCCCAATACCTTAGACTCTAAACACGTAGTAGAATAGGTCACATCATACCTAATCACAGTCATATCTCACGTATATGTATCGTTAATAATCGAATACATTTTCTAACACATATTGTGTTCTGTAACCATTCTTATTAATTTAAATCGTAGTATTCACGATTATATGAATTATCTTCATATTACACTAGTCCCTATTTTCTTTAGGAACCATTTCAAGACAAGATATCTTCTTTATATTTTATATACTTCATTGAGTATATACACGATTAAAAACTAAATCATTTACACTTTAGTGCTTATTTATAGCACTTCCAATATACACGTATCAAGTTCAAGTATGTAGTAGAGTTAATCATTCTCTATCTAGTTCCATAACCCAATTCTTTGGTTATTCATACCATGTACCAATCAATCAAGAAGCCACATTCTATCAAGAAAATGTATGCAAGATTCGCATATACACATCAAGACTCTTTCAAGTTTATTACCATACACTATATTGGTGTCAAGGCACGTACAAGATTTTATAATCTTATATTCAAGTCTTAATCCAATTATTTGGATGTTCAAGTCATGTACGAGATTTTATTGTCTTATACTTCAAGTTACTGTCTCATCTTAAGACATTCAAGACATTCAGGACATTCAAGACATTCAGGACATATACAAGATTTTATCATCTTATATCCAAGTTCTCAATCCATTTCTTTGGATGGTTAAACATGTACAAGAGTTAATTATCTTATACTTCAAGTTCAAGCTAGGAAGATGAATTATACATCTTTCACGAATTATTTTCCAATCCTTTTCTTAGGACATTCAAGCTCAAAACATTAGTTGGTGCCCCTAAAGGACACAAACATTAACTTTAAGACACATAAAAGAGTTACTACTCTTATACTCAAGTTATCATTTAATTATGATTCAAGTCCACATTTCATTTAATCACGAAGGGACTATTTTTCAGTACTAGAGTGTTCTACAACACTCATCTAGGCCATCTAGGGTAGTACCCTAAACCTAGACCAAAAATACTTCAAGTTCAAATTAAGTAAATGAGCTATACCACTCATACTTACAAGTTCTTAATCCCTATATAGGATATTCAATCTTAAGTCATTGTTTTAATGCCCCTAAGGTGCACAATCATAGGCTTCAAGACAAGCATAACACATAAGTGCTTGTTCATAGCACTTTCAAGACACATAAAAGAGTTGTTCCTTTTATACTCAAGTTCTCATTTTAATTTAATGAGTGATCATGTTCAAGACTCACTTCTGATACCCCTAAGGTATCACAATACTTACTAGGACATCTTATCCTAAGGCTATATGCCTTAACAAGGGTTATTTCCAACTTATACAATCATTAAACAAGTTTTACAATTTTTCAGGACATATGGGCGGCCGCACAAAATGGTGTAGGCGGTCGCCCAAAATCAGGCTTTCCAAAAACAAAATGCTTCAGATAGATGGGCGGTCGCCCAGCCCAAAATGGGCGGTCGTCCAAGGCCCAAAAATGCCAAAATCCGAATTCTTTCCCAGGTTAAATAATTTTCCGTCCCAAGCGTAGGAGTATAAAATTTTATCAATATATTATCAAACCCAGGAGTATAATAACAAACTTAAATTCTCATTTCAATTATACTTTCTTATTTCAACAGAGACTTTTATACTTATAAATTCTCCGTCCCAAATGTAGGAGTAACTTTTATTAACTCTTAGGCAATACCCAAAACATTATTTCAGGCTCATTCATTTCTTTTACCGTCCCATAAATAATAGGACAATTTCCAACTATTCCAATTTAATATTTCACCGTCCCCAAAAGTATAAGTACAATTTTATATTATACTACTATATCCATTTAGAGATACTTCCATTCATTTCCCCGTACCACAAATAATGGTACAATTTTTTTAATAATATTTAAATCAAGTTACTATTTTACCGTCTCACGAATAGGAGTATAATTTTTCAATCTAATTACAAACCCATTTAGTATTGCTTCATGTTCTATGTTCTCTGTAGAAATACTCCCTTCGTCCCAATTTTCCAAGTATCACAAAATTGTCCAAAACACAATTTTAACAAGAACAAGTAGCGGGAATAACATATATACATGTTATTACAAGTAAGGGGGAGTCAATAGCTTACCTAGTCAAAAATCAAGTTGACCCAAATAAATTTCTGATCGGTCTGGAACGCTCTATTCAACGCCACGAATATTTATCCGGGACCAGAATCACGAACGGATGGATAATTAAGCTCGAGGAGTCGAGAATAGGGTAAAACTGAACTCCCTATTATGGAACAGAGGAAAGAACGAGAAACTTTGAGAAAGAAATGAATTGCCTTTCTTTCTCAGGCAAACAACACAATTTATACTTGGAACTTTCCAAGAATTGCAACTAGGCCCCTCAAGTTCTAACTTCCTACAAAAAGGCCCCTAAACTTCCAACTTTGACATTTAACCACCTTAATTTTCTAAAGTAGTTAAATAATTAACTCAAATAAAATAGCATATAAATATGCTAGCCAAGAATTTAACAAGCAAGTCAAAAATTTAACAAATAAGTCAAATATTTAACGATAATAAGGATGGGCGTTACAGGCCAACCCCTCACCACCATCTTCCGCCCACCCCAAACACCAAATCTTCATCTCCATTAAAACCCTCGGCAACCACCTCTTTGCCAAAACCCTAAAACTACCCAGCCGAACCCCACCCCACTCTCTACCCAGTTCGGTCTCACCCAACCCCCTCTCTCAGCCACAGCCTTCCCACTCCTATAGAAAATTCTCCCCCCTCATCAACTCATGTGGCCGAACCATCCCCCTCACCCGCCCGCACCTCGAACATTCTACCACCCTCCGAACATTCGGACGAACCTCCACCCTCACCCGACAGAACCCGACCCCACTCTCTACACAGTTGGATCTGTCACTCAATCCACTCCTACTTCACCTACCTAACCCCAACCCGCCTCGGTCGAACCTAAAATCCGACTTAGTCGAACCCACCCCCAGCCATGGCAAAACCTACTTGCAAGGTGACATCACTTGCTCCATCCTCAAACTCTTGCCAAAACCATTACAGCAACATCACCATGTCCGGGAACACATCCTACTCCACCAGCTTCATCAAACCCGGTTCATCTCATCACTGTACAAGATTGGAATTATCCAAGGATCGTCCATCTTGCGGGGGAATATAAGCAATATCATATATTCCAAAGTATATTTGTAAATATCAGTTAGATATTATTTACCAAACTTAGATATTGTGTATATCAATTAGGAGATTTGTATCTTGTAAACCAAGCTAGATTGTTCTAGAACACTCTTTGTAACATATAAATATGTACCTCTAGTATCATAATAAAATTGAGTTATTCATATCAAACCCTTCTTTCATGTATATGACTTCGTCTGACCTTTCTCTCATCCTTAATACTTACATATAAGACATGATGAGAAAGAAAAATAAGAAGAAGAAGAAGCAAGCTAATTGTTGGTTGGGAAGTTTGACAACAATGCCATAATTTAACGGCAATTCACCTAAAAAAAAAAAAAACCAAATCCTTCACAGATGCAGGTAGAACTTAATATCTTCTTACCTCTTCAGACATGGGTGATTGCCACACACACACACCATCTTAGACACATTGGGACGGAGGAGATACTTATACACTTAATTTTTATTTTATTTTTTTACGATGTACCAAATAAGGAAGCAGAGAGAGAGATCGAACCTTAAATCTCACAAAGTGTGAGGCTTGGCTTTATTATCGAGCCATTCCTTTGAGGATATGTACTTATACTTAAGAAGTAGGTAATAGGGGTGTCAGTGGTTCGGTTCAAACCGCGGTTTGAGACCGAACCGAACCAAACCATACGGTCTGGTTCGGTTTTCAAGCACGAGTAGTTCGGTTCGGTCTCGAAAATTGGTAAACCGCGTGGTTCGGTTTGGTTTGTGGTCTGACTCCTTCAAACCAAACCAGACCGAACCAAACCAGACCAAACCACGAGACCGAACCGCCAGACCGAACCACCAGACCAGACCATCAGACCGCATATATTAGTCATATATTTGTATGTTAAGTAACATCCACCTTTGAAATATTTTTTTTAAACAAAACTACATTACATTAGACTATTCTTAAATCTCATTTTATATCTTATTCCTTATTCATTTCATCACATGTTATATTTGTTGAGGCACATAGTTAACAAAATTATGATGTGTGTTCACTTCATTCGGCTTCTTTATTCGTTAAATATTCTTCTTTCTCCGAATTTTCACTTTTCAAAAAAGTTTAAACCATGATTTGAATCATCATAAGAACCTCGGTCTGAATGGTTGTTTGAACCACTATCTAAACCACGGTCTAAACCACGATCTAAACCGCAGTCTGAACCACATTACTGAACCGCGGTCTGAACCAAACCGAACCAAACCATGGCGGTTCGGTTCGGTTTGAACTTTTTTGTGGTTCGGTTCGGTCTGAAATTTTCCCAAACCGAGGACTAGTGGTTCGGTCTCTAAAATGGCCGAGACCGAACCAAACCGAACCATTTACACCCCTAGTAGGTAACATGTGGCGTGTATCATTTGCACTAATTACATGTATGACATAATTATGACAAATAAAAGTTTAGCAAGAGTTGGTTGAGGAAACTTGAAAACAAAGCCGTACATAAAGCATAAGATCTTGACATGCATGTTTGCCACATATATTCCACCTCCGGCCGGCAAGAAAGAAGTCAAGTTCATTACAACAACTCAAAACTGTCACACTTAATTTACATGCATGGTTGAATAAAGTGTTCGTTATGTCCCGTAACAACTTGCACGAATAGATGTCCTTTTAGTAAGTTTTCTTTCTTAAAATTTTCAATTTTTTAATTTTTTTTTATATTTGCTTTACCCCACTTGTCATAAAATTTCTATTTTAGATATCCCATTAGGAAGTCATTTTTCCTAAAATATTCCCTTTTAATTTTATTATTTACTTTACCCCCACTGTCATGCATATTCATATACTTAAACTGTGCAGTGGACACTACTTGTGAATCCTAATATTCACGACCTCCTCCCAATGACAATACTTTAAATAGTATATACAAAATCTTTCATTAATGTTTGTATCGGAGCAAAATGGTGCAAGTTGTTAGTTGTTCTTATACTTAAACTGTGCAGTGGACACTACTTGCGAATCCTAATATTCACGACCTCCTCCCAATGACAATACTTTAAATAGTATATATGAAATCTTTCATTAATGTTTGTATCGGAGCAAAATGGTGCAAGTTGTTTGTTGTTAACGATCGGGATGGGAGCATGTGATAAGTACATGAAACAAAAACTGTTACACTTAAAAGACACCCAAAACATGCATGATACAACTCTCCTAAGGCCAACCCTAACACATGAAACAACCAAGCCCAGATCACATTGTTGCCAAAGAATGGACCGGTCCGGCCCGAACAAGGCTTGGTGCACCCATACACACACACACACACACAAAACACTCAAGAGTGAAGATGGAAGTACAAGTGTTAAGGCACTGAATGTACAATCGTACATGCATGGAAAAAAACAAATTCGTAGGTGGAATTATATGGTGATCACGTACTCACACACTCTTTACTAAGAGGCAAGAATAAGCCTATTCTTCATCTGGTTTTCTATATAATTTGTGATCAATTACTCACACTCATCTGCATTCACCCACCTCGGACCGACATCGACTTTTGCAAGCTATAGCTGTGTTGAAGAGCTTCGAATTAAGGTAATTACGCTTTGATTATTGATTTGTTCGCGATTGTTTGGGTACATTCTGATATAATTCTTCAGACCAATTTTATTTTTATTTCTTTTTATTTTTTTTTGCAGTGAATTGTTGGAGAAATCAACCTTAAAAATGGTGCATTTTCTCAAATATGTCCTTTTAGCTCTCTATCAAATTATATTGTTCTTCATAAAACCAATATCTGTGATTAAAGAGCCATTCTCCTCCCTTGTCCAAGTCCTAAAACGCCAAAACCGCCTGAAAATCAATGTTCCTTCAGGCTTCACAACAACACCATCACCATCACCATCACCATCATCAACATCATCATCATCAACATCATCATCATTATCATGGTCTTCTAATAGCAGTGAAGACCTACAACAATTAATGAATCGCGGTTCATTTTTGATGCCAATATCTCCAAGCAAGAGCTCGATAAAAAGGAAAGTAAAGCAACGTGGCGAAAGAAGACGGGTGAATGAATTTCCACCACCATTACCAAGCCGCAATCCATGGGTCATCGAGCGAGAATATGTAGAAGGGAGGCTAATTCTTAGACGGACACGAGTGGAGAGTCAAGAATGTCAAGAGTACTTTGAAGTAGACAGACAACATGGTCGATTACGACTAAACCTAGTACAACAACCAGTTCCTAATGAAGATGAAAATGGTGTCACCATTGAACAAGAAGAGAAGCCAAATTAAGGCTTGTTTGTTGGTTAGGTGGCAATGTACATGCATGTAAAGTATAACAGTTTTTTGGTCTCATGTGTTTATCAAACAACAAGAGTTGTTGTAATGAACTTGGCTTCTCTCTTGCCGGCCGGAAAGTGTGCCGGTGGTGGCAAATATGTGGCAAACATGCATGTCAAAGTTTTCATGCTTGATTTTTGGCAAGTTTCCTCAATTAACTCTTGCTTAATATTTTCTCATAAATATGTCATATATATATACTCTCTCTGCCACAAAATGATCTTCACATTTTTTTCTGATGTTACTACGAAGTGAGCAATGATTTTAAGTTCATTAATTATTTCAATGAAAATCTAAAACTTGTCATTAATAGTATTGTTGATGGTGTGTCGATAAAAAAAATTAAATTTTCATTATTACAATTGAGTCAAACTAAAATTATTGCTTAAAGATCTTTCGTAATAACGACGGGCAGAGGGAGTATATGTAAGTAGTACAAATGATACACGCCACATGTTGAGTATATGTAATTAGTACAAATGATACATGCCACATGTTATATATAGGGATGACAACGGGTCGGGTTCGGGGCGGGTTTCATTAGTACCCATGATTTTTTCCTTGATAGATACTTAAGATTATAAAAGATCATAGAGATACTAAGATATTGCATTAATATACTATTTGATGTTTGTTTACTTATATTTTTTTTCCTATGTTCAATTTTTCTTTAAGCTAGTTAATTGAAAAAAAAAAAAATACTTGTGCAACCAATTTTGCCTTAAATCTCTAAACAAGTTTTAAACTCATTAATGAAATCACTCCCCCATTTCTAACAAGAAATATTAAAAAAAAATAAGAATTACTTTTGCCCTCTTTTAATTATTGAAATATTCAATGAAATAACATTGTCATCGTTTCAAAAAAAAAAAAAAAAATCTTGGCTCCGCTTGTTTTTTTTTCCAGGTGTAGACATAGACAATAAAAATGAATATAGACACTTAAATTGAATGGTAAAACTAGGGAAATGTAATATTAACTTACCTGAATCACCCGATTCTTCATGAATATTTCAAATCTTTCAATTTTTATTCAAGTGATAATTCGCACCTCTTAGATGCTTTCGGTAACTTCAATTCGGTTCAGCAAAGAGAAAACACCATAAAAGGCCGACTTGAAATCTTCTGCATGTAGAGGATTCATGAAATTCATTCAACCATGATTTCTATTGAGATTGATTTAAGTTCGATGTTCTTAGAGAGGGTGTATATACACCAAGGTTCAAAAAAGCGCTAGGCGCCGCACCAGGGCCTAGCGCGCCTAGGCGGGGTCTAAACGGACTTAGGCGAGGCCGCGAATTCAGAAATAGTTATAATATCTTAGGTGGGACTTAGGCGCTTCATGAACGCTTAGCGCCTAGGCGAGGGGCCTAGACGGGCGTCTTTTAGAACACTGATATACACACATGCATGCATATTTTGAGAGAGGATGTGTGGGGATAGAAAGAGAGAATAAAGAGTAAAAATATAATTAGAACATGTATAGATCAGGCAATTGAAATTGAATGATTTTTTATCTATTATTTTGGAAATTGGTTGATTAACTTACTTGATTCCACCGATTCTTCATGCATTCTTCAAGATCTTTCAATTTCTATCAACATGATTGTTTGTGCTTGTTAGATGCTTCTGGTAACTCCAATTCGGTTAAGCAATGAGAAAAACGAACGGAAGTAGTATCAAAATTTATATAATCTCCATGATTCTTGAAGTTCATTAAACTAGAGTTTTAACATCGATATAAGTTGTGTGTATTTTGAGGATGATACACACATAATATGTTAAGTGTGTGTGTGAGAGAGAGAGAGAGAAAGAGAATAAGTGAGGGGATAGAGAGGGTCAAAGAGAAAGATAAAAAGAAAGAGAGAGCCCATTTAATAGCATGTCGTATTCGAGCCTTATCAGGTACATTATAAAATATTTGTAATAAACAAAGATCTCATAAACATTGTCTGATAATCTGGACAAAGATCTCATAAACATTGTCTGATAATCCGGACTTTGTATACTCCCACCGTTCCTCTTTAATTTATAAAAATGGGCTTTCACACAATGTCCCACAACCTTCATCATCCCTCTTATCTCCCAATGTCCCACAACCTATGATGGTTGGAAAAGCCTAGCCAAGACTTATGCAAACCTTTCTAAAGGTCACATCAAACAAATTAAAGATCATCCCTGTCACATAACCAAAGGCTCCCTTTCCATCTCTGATTACATGCATGACATTAAATCATGAAAATCTCATCAACCGCGAGCTTTCATAGTCGTGAGACCCCCGTAACCTTTGACGAGCTTGAAAAAATTGTCCTAGAATTTTGAGTTTTGTTTCAATCCACCAATTGAGAATTTTAACTTTGAATTTAGTACCGCTTGTTATAATATCCAACCAATCGGCCTACCCACTTCTGAGAATTTTTTCCATGATCGGTCTTTTAAAGAACTAAGATTGTAAACTACTTAAAGAATCACTATTGAAAGAATCTTTATAACAATAATCAAAACTTGTACTCTCTTTTGAAGAACGAAGATTGTTGTTGATGGGTTGTTGATTGCCCATCACCGAAGCCACTCGTTGGAATAAGCGCTTGGCCACCACCTCCGTCTGGTTGTCCAACACGGAAGCAAACCGGCTTTCCATGATTCGCCCAATCCTCTGACCAAGATTTCTGGATTGTAGATATCTCCTACGTGGTACGAGTTCGGATGTTTTTGGTGTGACATGGTTAACCTAGAGCGAACGTAGTTTTGATGCCAACTAGCGTCGAAGCGATAATTAATACTTATGATCTGTTGATTGCTCGAAACAATACCAAATGAGTATTCTTCAATGACCTATTGATTCAGTAATGATGAATTCTAGGAAATTGACATCAAAAGAACAAACTTGACTTTTGAGGGGGATAAAAAGCAACTCTCAATATGCTAGTTAATCAAAACCTATGCTAATTTTCTGAATTAAAAATACCTCTATTATTATACGGCTTCTGACACTTGAAAACAAGTCAAATCACCTAAAGATAAGCCTAAATTATCTAGTATCCTAATAGAACTATACTACATAAATTAACACCCTAATCTACTTCTAAAAATAAAAGTACAACCTATTTAATATTAATGTGGAAAATATTAATAAAATAACAAATAAAAATAATTACAATTAAATCCTAACGTATCATAATTATTTCCTTGCATCATTATCATAATTATTTCCCCGCATGAAAAACAAAAAAAAAGTGATAATAAAAGTGAGCATTCGTGTTTGAGAAAACACAACCAACAACAACATTCTGTCGCATAACTTGGATGAGTCGTTCTTGCGTAAAACGCGTTCTACACTAGCGTTAGTGTAGAACGTGTTTTTACATACACGTTATTTGGACCGGCTACGTTATTTAGACCGGCTTACACTAAGAGTTAGGAAACCGAGTTTTTGTAATTGCCTCCTCTGAGATTATCATGTGCCTCTTCTAGTATTAGAAAATGTCTGTTGTATTATAACACTTATAAAATTCAAAGCATGCACTTTAATAGTGTTCAAAAAGGCACATTTTAGTGGTAGTGTTAGGCTGCCTCCTCTGAGATTATCATGTGCCTCTTCTAGTATTAGAAAATGCCTGTTGTATTATAACACTTATAAAATTCAAAGCAGGCACTTTTATAGTGTTCAAATAGACATTTTTTGTGGTAGTGTTAGGCTGCTGGTTGTAGTGTTAACAATTGTCTTCTCTAGTGTTGAAACGTGCCTGATGTGGCATTGAAACATGCCTCTTACAGATTCAACAAGTGTCTAGTGATTTTTTCAATTTAAAAAACAAGTGTCTGCTCTAGTATTAAAATATGCCTGTTGTAATATTGAAAAATGTCTCCCACAGTTTCGAAAAGTGTCTGGTGAGTTTTCATGAGTTCCAGTTATTTACATCAATGCCACCGCGCCTTCTCACAACGTTCCACTTATTTACAAAAATGTCACTCCGCATATAGAAAACACGTTTTACACTAAGACGCGTGTAAAACGCGTTTTTCTCAAGATTTTCTGAAATTGGAATGTCACCTCCATTACCACTATCAACCTGATTGAAATCGGCGGCTTAACCACGAAGGTGGTGATGGCGATTTCGGTGGTGTGTGACGATTGAGGTAATCTATTAGATGAACACTTGGGAAGAAAAAAAAAAGGACATTTTGCAACAAAAGTAATAAGAAATGAGTTGAAAGTGTCTATGCTAAATATATTGCACACTTTAAATTCCACCTGTGTAACTAAATGTTCATTAGTTAAGGGTGCCACATTTGACCTGCAAATTCTTTTCTCAGTAAACACCTAACTTAATCAGTCAAAAAAAAAAAAAAGACAAATATATGATCACAACGCCTTCGCATTTCTACCACCTTTTAAGCTCACAGCCTCACAAAGGCGGCATGGTAACGTATCTAGGCTAGCAGCCCGTGCCTTTCTATAATTACCCAACACACCGCATCTTCTCCAGGCATGATACTCTGCATAAGCTATAGGATCATTTGCAAGTGCCTTAACATAAGACGCCAATTCTTCCATGGTACTAAATTTAGTCCCATCTATAATCGAGTGAGGAGGCACAAAGTCCATTACGTTTGGGGCGCCAAAATATATAGGAATTGCACCGGAATCCAACGCGTAGAAAAGCTTCTCCGTCACGTAACTCTCTGTGTAAGTGTTTTCAATGGCAAGGACAAATTTGTAATTTGACATGGCACAGTGTAAGTGGTCCCACCATTTAGGCGTTGAATTGGGGTCCTTATCACACTCGGGGTAAAGAGAGAGGGCTTTGTCTAGGCCACCTACGTTGTTCAAACACTTACCGAATGAGTGGTGAGGTAGCAAACCGAGGATGCTTTTTGCAAGCTTGTTTCTTTGAGGAAGACATCTTGATGAAGACCAATATACAAGAGTTTCCTGGAAAAATGACCATTTACGTCCTTGATGTTATAGTTAAAATGCGTGGAATGGAATGACGATTCATTTGCACTCCCTCCAGTCCAAAATAGCTGCGTGTTTTTTTTACTTTTCACGAGTTTTAAGATATACAATTAATGTTGCAGTTTAATGATGAAACTACATAGTATACCCTTATTTATTTCCCCTCTCCTACATTACTTTACACAACGAAATAATTAATAAAGTGAATCAAATTCCAATGTAAGGGTAATATAGGAATTTGGATGCTTTTGAGTCAAAAGTGACAATTACTATCAACCAAAAGATTTCTCCAAAAGCGACAGCTATTTTGGACCGGAGGGATTAATAAACAAGCAGTGAGAAGGGAAAAAAGGAAAAGGGATTGCTCGGAGTACTTACATTGTTCTTGGAGGAAGATAAATGATAATTTCTATTATTGTGAAAGAGACCACCAGCATAAGTTGACTGAACATCATCTTTGGCATGGTAACTGATGAAAATATCCTCACGACCAGACCTCTTTCTACCAGCCTCAAGGTCCATGTATACACGAAGTGGATCTCCGGTGCGTCTCTAATTAACATACAAAAAGTCAATGTATCGTTAATATTGACTGAAAAAAGGAAGGTGTAAAGACAGAATTCCAATGACAAATGAGAATATGTTTTGCTCATTGGAAACCGAAGTTTAAACTACAGGAATTCACAAAGATGACAAAAAGACACAAAAATGTTGACCTCTAAAGCCAATAAATAGCTGAAGATAAAGTAAGCACAGTGCAAATTTGAAAGCTTCATACAGCAGCTTTAGTATGTCAAGAAGTACTCCCTCTGTTCCATAATGAATGTCCAAATTTGCTTTTGATTCAAAAGAAATTTTGGACATTCATTATGGAACAGAGGGAGTAAATTATACTCCCTCCGTCCCAAAATAATTTTCGCGTTTGACTACTCAAACTTTTTAAGGATATGAACACTTGCTTCACTAGCCATGTTTTATTTATGCACTTTTAAGCTTAAATTGGAGAAATGTGAAAAACTTTTTGGGCCAATGAGGACAAATGAGAAGATCATTTTTGGACAAAGGAAGTACTACCTTTGTCCCTAAATGAGTGTCCAAATTTCATTTTAAGGGACATAACTTTTTATACAATTTGATGGCAAAATTCATATACTCCCTCCGTTCCAGAAAAGTTGAAACATTTACTTTGGAGTTGGGAAATTAAGGATATAATATTATATTAAGAATGAAAGGTAGAGAGGAAGAGAGAGAATTAGTGGGGGTGGAAAGAGAATGAGTGGAGAATAATGAGTGGTTGGGAGGAAGAGAGAGAATGAGTGGAGGATTATAAAAGTAATAAAAAGCTTCCATTTTTGGATTGTTGCAACTTTTGTGAAATACCCTAAATGGCAAAATGTTGCAACTTCCTTGGAACGGAGGGAGTATAATCTTGTAATCTTCTTTACAAACATTTAGTTTTTGCAAGTATAAAGAGGCTGGGGAAAAAAATTCGAAAAAAAAACTTAGGGACAAAGTAATGATCAAAATGGACACTCATTTTGGGACAAAAAATTCCTAAAATTGGGCACTCATTTAGGGACAGAGGGAGTAGTACAGAAGTCAAATTTCTGACTATTCAACACATTGGCCCGCATGGGAACAGAAAAAAATGAGGATAAGGAAAAAAACCTTCAGCAAAGGAATACAGGAATAAGGTTCCTGGACTTCTGCATGTGGCCTTACATGAAAAAAGTAAATGAACATTACTTCCTTCCCAAATGACTATCCATTTTAGTTAACTGTTTGTCCAGTCGAGAGATTTCATGTTTCAAGTCAAGTTACACAATTCACGTACCTTGCCAACTACTCCCTCCGTTTCATGAGAACTGAGACTTATTTCCCTTTTCGTCCGTTTCACCTCAATTGAGACTGCCCAAAATGGCAAACTTTTTAATATTTTATATTCACCCAACCCCACCACTCATTCTCTCTCTTCATTCTCCACCACTCATTTTATTCAACCAACACTACTATTTACCCCACTAATTATCTCTCTTCATTTTCTACCACACATTTTCCTTATTTTATTAGAATTCCTTAGTTCTTGTGCTTTTTTTTTAATCTCAGTTCTCATGAAACGGAGGGAGTATCTTGCAAAAAACGTCAATTGCAGTGGTATAATCCAGATTGGCAACCGGGTAGTGTTTAAAGCTCATATCTATCCAATAAGACTAACGGGTGGATTTGGGTATTATCCAGTAAACCCATTACTATTTGATGATATAATTGGATAATACCAAAAGGTATCTATTAATTAGTGGATATTACCCGGATTTAAATAAAGTTCTTAACCTTTATAGGAAGGAAAATGATGACTATAGAAAATATGCAAACAAAAGTTTAAGGTATTGTACCATACAACCACTGCGAACTCCATGACCACCACCATCATCTCTCTATCATCAACTAGTTGAACCTTAAAGTGAAAATACCTCGGTGACTATCCGAAATGGTGGAACCATTCCATCTTCTTTCACCAGAGGTCGCACAAACCCCGATGAAGTAGCAAAAGTCTCACCATCGCTTAACCAATCTTAAAATTATACCCTGTTAGAAACACCATCTTAAAATTATACTATCCTTTTAGGTTTTCATGTTCAAAAAAAGTACTCCCTCCGTCCCAGTTTAAGGTTCTTAGTTTGACTTTGCAGGGGGATTAAGAAAAAACAAATGTTGTGAGTATGAAAAGTAAAGTAGGAGAGAGAAAGTGGATAGGGAGTTTTATGTTGTGAGAATGACAAGTGGGTCCCATTGTTCATTTTAAGTAATAAAACAACTAAGAACCTTAATCTGGGACAGACTAAAAGGAAAGTAAGAACCTTAATCTGGGACAGACTAAAAGGAAAGTAAGAACCTTAAACTGGGACGGAGGAATACCTCCCAGTCTCCCACTACTTAGTTATACCCTGTTAGCTACATCAATCTTCTTTCATCCAGTTCGGTCAAATTCTAGGATATCAGACAAGCTTACACTCGATCATTCTCTCTGTCATTTTTTGGTCTTTCCTGTGCCTGTAGCATGGATGTTGACATTGATACTTTCATTGTTCCTTCTCCGTGTGCCATGGAACTGGGTATTTTTACTTGTATGTGTTCAATCTTCACCAAATTTTTCGCATTCTGTCCCCTATTAGTGTATCTTCTATCAACTCAGAAATCTGTATTCCCCCTAGTTTTACCACGTATCCATCTTACCATTTACATCTCGACTAGACTCATTTTGATTGCAAGTTCTTTCTTAGTAACCAAACTATTCATTCTAGAAAAACCAAACTATTCATTCTAATAAAAAAAACAGTTGTCCGGTGAAGTCCAACCAATTTAAATTTCCTATCAGCTTCGCATGTACGCGGCTATCCACAGCTAGGGATGGCAATTTGTCCGAACCCGGCCCGTTTCTGGGGTAATGTGGCCCGTGCGCGGAGGGTTTGGTAAGCAGTTTCAGAAACCCGGCGGGTTCCAGCACGGGTTCGGTAATCCAGTTCAGTCCGACCCAGCCCGGCCCGTTATGTCTAGTATAAACTCTGCATTTTTACTATAATGCCCCTCTCCCTTTGCTTATTACCAGACTAGTAGTGCGTGCTATATGGAGCATAAATATTCATTTTGAGCAATGGAACATAGATATTCTAAACATTGTTAATTCTAGGTTTAGTTCTTATTAGTTATCAACATTGAAAGAAATCGAACGCCCCCTTTCGTCTTTCTCGTTTGAAATAACCCGACCCGTCACCATCTTTACCCATAGCATTCAGCATGCACTTGTCTATTTTAATGTCCAAAATTTCAAAATGTTAGTCCCAAAATGAATGTCCAGTTTTTGGAGAAGTTGCTAAATCCTCCTCAACATACAACAACTTCTAAATCTCACTTGGACTCGCAATGCAATATGGCAAGATCATTAAGGGTTTTTATTACTTATGTCACTAAAATTGCTTAAGTTCAACATTTTTGCAAATGTCCCTTAAAATGAAATTTGGATTTCATGTAGGGACAGATGGAGCAATAAATATATTGGTATTACCTTATCTTCGCAATATTCCTTCCACTAAAATTGGATTCCAATTGTTCCATTTTACTCGGAGTTCAGCCTTTGACTTCTAAACTTCTCTAAACTTTTCTAGTTTACTATTAATCGAGTGCTGTGTCGCATTGATAGAAACAATGTGATGATAAACAACATATACCATCATGCTAAATGGCATTGTATATGTTTAGTTAATCCAAACATGCCGAGCCAAAAAGAAAGGACTTGAGGCCGATCCTTCTTTTAGCCCTAGGACCACACAAATCTTTCTAGTTCTGGTTCTAACAATGATCAAAGCTCCATCATACATATCTTTCATCATGTCAACATATATCGCTTTAACCCCTTTCTGCTGTAGCAGCCCTCACTAGACAGTGCAAGTGTCCATCTAAAGACTACATCAAGTCTTAGAACCATATACACCAATCTTATTTATTTCTAGCAATAAACCTGAACTGTTTTCTGTAATATTTATTTTCATTTTAAGGAAAGTATTTTAAAAGCCAGGAATTGTGATCCTAAGAAAAAGAAACAAAAAGAAGAAACAAATGAAACCTATCAAAGGCTATTTCCTAAAGATAACAAAGAAATGTACTAAAATGTACTACCTCCGCCCCAAAATGAGTGTCCAAATTTCATTTTAAGGGACATTCTATAAACATTCACTATTTAGACAATTAAATGGCAAGGATGCATAAAAAAAAATTGCTATCCACTTTTAATACTTAGTTTTGCAAGTAAAAAGTGGGGAAAATATAGATTTATGCCACTGTACATAGATCTAAGATGCATATATGACTTATACAAGATAATTGACATCCTTGCCCCTATACTCACTAAGTACAAGGGTATGATTCTATATTTTTCCCGTATAAAGTGACTAGTGTAAAAGTTTTGGCCAAAAACAAAAACATTTACGGACAAAGTTTCTTACAAAAAGAACATTCATTTTGGGACAAAAAAATCTTGGAAATGGACATTCATTTAGTGAGGGAAGGAGTATCACTCTTGATGATTTATCTTGAGAATGGCAACCAAGAAAATAAATGAACGAATCAAAGGCTATTTTCAACCTAGTACATTTTGTAACATGGTTCGTAAATTAGCTTGCATTCCCGGTCAATGTAAAGGATTTCATTTTAGACTTCTTGGGATGGAAACTTCTTTGAGGACCTTCATTAGTTTTAGTATAGTTCCCAGAAAAGGAAATTAAACAATAAAGCACAGTACCGGGGGAGTCACCCGATGTTCCCCAGCCACCATGAACAAATGGTTCCAAAGGTACCTTAAGCCACTTCTCAAGAAGAAAAGGTGGTCTTGAGATTCAGTTGAAGATTTTTAAGTCACAAATCACATTGAGATAGATACTCATTTTACGCTTGCATAACTGCAACTTGTCATTTGTGTTGAGTTTCTTTGGCACTAAAGGCCATAAAGCCCTAATCTTGAACGGAACCCTTGACTTCCAAATAGATCAAGAAAGGGGAAAAGGAGAAGAATCTGGATTGGGAATCAAGAACAATGTCAAAGGCTACGAGAACAGAAACAACACCCCTCTAAAACAGAAACCCTAAATCCCCGGCTCATTGAACAGTCTAGCGTGTGAAAGGGGAGTAACGAAAGAAACCTTCTTTTATTGGCTACTTTTCCATCCCCTTTTCTCCTTTTATTCATCTCCTTCCCGATGCTTGTCAAAAATTTATCATCAAACTTCTCTCTCAATTAGTTGTTGACTGAACCATATCTCATAATTAGCACCATCACATCTTAAAACATACACATGACTCGTAGAATTAACACAGAGCGTACACCAACAACTACTGCCATCACTTTTCAACATACTCCCTCCGTCCCAAAAAGATAATAGCACTTTAATTTTGGTGGTCAACTTGATTGAACTTTGACCAAGATTTTATGAAGATTCTAATGGAACTCTAAAAGTTATGCTTGTTGCACTCTTAATAATACTATCAATAATATTTTTTAGAATTTCTCATTTCTTGCAAAACACTCATAAACAGATAAACTGCTCTGCAGCTTCGAGACCCTATCTTGGACATTTCTGTTTAAGTACGCAGTCCAACCTTTCGTTATCAGGTACCAAATCATCTGCTATTGTAGCATTTTATGTAATTATAGTTAAACTCACTGGCGCTATACACCACTGATCCAGTCTGACTGCAGTTCCAGTGCACTGCAATAACCACGAATCTATTACAGAAGACAGATTAAAGAAAAGGCAAGCCCTAGTCTAGCAATTCACCTCCCAAAACCCACCAAATAAGGCACAAAACTCTCTCCCAATTTCTATCCTGGCTCAGTTTGTCAAATCTTCTACTAATGACTCCTAGGAGTTTGAGTGTTTACATACTGTTTTTAACCCTTTCCTCAAAAACTAACGACGTTGTTACCTCATCTAGTAATTGCTTCTCAGCTGACATATTTGTCAAACATCGGTCACGTTCTGCTGATTAATGCAATTTATTACATAAACATGTAATACACATTCCTTAACATTGTCTATGAGAATATCCTTTTGAATAAGAATGATTAAGATTTACTATTTGTCCTAAGCAATTGCATTGGACAGAAAATCTCATGCCTTCCCAGACATCTCTTGACCATAAAGCGTTTACTTTCCTCCTCAAAATTCATCCACCATCACACAACTATCTCACTTTTCTTTTTGTTTCCGCCCCGAATGAGTTTCTCCTCCTCTGACAGCCCTAGCAACCCATACTTTTCATCTAGGTACATCAATTCTCCCTTCATCACCTCAAATTTAACACAAATGTTTCTGAAGTTTCCAGGGGTGCATTTTTTTCATGTCCTATTTCAGACACACGTTTCTTTGAAAGCACAAAACTTGGCGAGGCCACAACACATTAAGTATACCACCATCTTTTAACTAACACCCAAACCTATCCTCCATGAGCTACATTTTCAAAGGAAGCATAGTACTACTAAGTACTCCACCATCATCAAATAAATGGGAGTAATTTATATGAGCTGATAAAGAGTTCAGTTGATGAACTAGTGCTTATACACCTACTTGCAAGGTCAAGGAAGAACAAATGTCCAGGCCACATCATAATCTGGTTTTCCGGTGTAATTAAATCTGAAGGAAACTAACATTGGCATCAAATCTGAAGGAAATTTATTTATTCAGGCGAGCAAGTAATTATATCTATGCATATAGATCATTTAGTTTGGAAATGGAAAATGGATCAAAAAGTAAAAGAGGTGTAGGAAATAGTACCTGAAGCGGAGGAGTGGAGGTCTCGAAGAACAAAGCATCAGGCTTATCAACAAGAACAGCTGATTTACTCCACAAACAACTCAACCCACATCGACACGAATACAAATTATCCAAATTATCAGGAATCCAAGTCCACCCTTTCACCAAAACCCCAACATGATTCAACTTCAACTCTTTACATTCCAATTCACCCTCATCAACTCTTTGCACAGCAGCAGAAGCAGAAGCCATCAAGATCGACCCATTTCTGCACTTTTCTCGAAATTGAGAACAACCCACTTGAGAATCCCATCTGTTGAATGCGAGAAACAAATCTGTAAATGGGTCTGGTCGAGATGATGAAGATAGAGAGTATAGGGGTTTGGAAGAGGGGAGAGGAGATGAAACAGATGGGAAATCGAGGAAGCCAAAGAAGAAGAGGATGAGGAGGGAGAAACCTAACATAATTGCGATTGCGAATGAATTTATGGGTTTCAACAGCATTCTGATGATGCTGCTTTTAACCCGAATTACAGCTTATTAAACCCAACTCAGATTGATCCCTCAATTTCAACTTCCTTCCAGTTGAATTAATCACACTGTGTGTGTGTGAGAAAGATGAGATGAATTGGTGAAGGTTTTGGGGATTTCTGCGTGATTAACGAAGAACCTGCTGGGAAGACATGATCAAACAACCGTATTGCAACGATCAAGTATGTGCCGTCCTTCCTAAGCTTCAAAGATCAAACCACCAAACTTCAAAACGAAAAGAATTTTTCCAAGTCATCTTTTGCTTCCTCGGGGTCACCTTTTGTATTTTGAATGAAGTTGACTTATTAGGTCTTTGGTGTTGTTACATACGCCCAGGGCGTAAAATTAATGAATACACGTATGTTTGAAATTTTAAATGGTACAACATTATAATACATAATATCAGTGTATTCATTAATTTTACGGGTGTGTATAACATAACAATACCCTAGGTCTTTTCCACCAAAACCTTATAGAAGGGTGGTGTTGTTCGAGTTAGATACGGTGAATTCTAAATACAAGGCACCATTGTGTACAATGCACAATAATGCCAAATATGCCCTTCCCTTCTCTGCCACCATTCCCAACCCCCTTTCACAAATCAACCATCCAACACCACCGGCACCACCCTCCTCTGCCGCCGCCAGCCACCAACCATGCACCAGCTGCCACTCTCCTCTACCTACCCCACCCCCAAGCCGCCATTCATTCTTCTGTCAACTGTCCTCAAATCCGGCGACCTCAACCGCATCCCCATCTCAGGCCCACACACCATCAGAACAATAGAATCGCCCTTCAAAACCCTAGCTTCGCCATTATTACCTCCAACCCCAACCAAAACAGTTCAATCCCCTCCTTTGCCATGATCGAACCTAGGGATGATCTAGGCGCCGCCCACAAACAAAGAATCAACCAAGAAATCCGGCCAAAATGCCCTCAAACGAAAAACTTACAAAAAACTGCAATGCAAAATCGGACCATAAAAAGTGCAATTCCCGCTTCGTTAACCGTTGGATCGTCTTCAAACTTCTGGAGCCAGTTCGCATCACCACTGCTCACATTTTCACCGTTGGGATCTTCCAAATAATCACCGGAGCGGGAGATATGTCCGCCGGAAAAATCTGGCGAAAATTCTCCCAAGAATCGCCCACCAAAAAATTGGCTTTTTAAAATGAAAAAAATGAGGGTTTGGAGTATATATATGAGGGTAGTTTAGTAATTTACTTATGCCTTGTATACAGTATGCCTTGTAAATATGTATACCCGTTAAATACCCTTTTTGTTCCTAATATATACAAGTTTTTTTTTTCCTTTTGGTCACTAAACAATATTTTTTGATTTAGTCCTTATCGTTTGTATTTTTGGGAATACATGGTCCTTCCGTCAAATGATCGTTTAAATTGCCGTTAAAAATGCTGAAGTGGCATGTGATATCACCAAATATGCTTACATGAACCCATACCTAATGAATTTGTGATGATGCGGACTCATGCACAATCATAAACTAAAGGGCTTAGAATAAAAAACAAAACCGATCCTACTCGTACACCCCTCAACCTCTCTCCTTGCGAAGGTATTCGAGCAAGGCCCAGTTATGATTATCAAGAGGTATTTTTTCTTGTTGCAAGAATTGAAACTGTGAGATTGATTGTTGCATTGGCGGCACACAAGCATTGAAACATTCATCAAATAGATGTGAAGTCTCCTTTTTTTTAAATGGACCTCTTGAAGAAGAAGTTTTTATGAAGCAACCACCTGGGTTTATGAAGAAAGGAGGTGAAGATAAGGTGTTTAAGTTAAACAATGCGTTGTATGGTTTGAAGCAAGCACTAAGAGATTAGAACAAGCGCATTGACTATTTCTTCAATGAGAATTGTTTTGAGAAGTGTCCTTCCGAGCATGCCTTAAATGTGAAGACAAACAGTGTTTGTGATATGCTATTGTTTTGCCTTTATGTTTATGAATTGGTGTTTACAGGCAGCAATAGTAGCATGATTGAAGAAATTCAAGAAGTCGATGATGCGCGAGTTTAAGATGACAGATCTTGAATTGATGTCATATTTTCTTGGCATTGAAGTTGATCAAAAGAAAGATGTAGTTAAAATAAGTATGCTATGGAGATTTTGAAAGTAAACCAGATTACAATATATTGAAATACAATAAACAATATGAAAGCATGAAAAAATGAACAATATAACCGTGCCACAAGATTTCTATAATCTGCAATCCTTTCTTAACAAAGGGATTTAGTTTTAAGATTGTTAGGCAAATTTTTTATATTGAAAGTAAAACAAATTACAACATATTGAAATACAATAAACAATATGAAAGCATGAAAAAATGAACAGTATAACAGTCTTTGATCTCTTATATCCGAGTCGTGTGTGACACACTTTCCTTAAGAGTAATTTGTTTTCTTCTACACGAATGCTTGAGGTTTCAACGGACGTTAGTATCCCAGGATAAAACGGAAGAATCGGAACCACTTCGCACTTAAGCCTTCTAGCGAAATAAACTATTCTTGGATTAGATCACCAATATGAATATTCAAGGAGACCAAATGGGGGAGCACAATTTTAAGAAGGAGAAATGGAGAATTGCTAGAAAGTTCCTTTTTGTGTGTTTTTCTCTCTTCTTTTACTAAATACTTGTGGGTGTCTTCTTATAGCTCAAACTCCCTAAAGTATGAATTTTTCAATTAATCCACATTTTGATGACCAATTTAATCCAACAATTAAATTATTAATCAATTGATTTGGAGTTACTTTTTCAAATCAATAATGGATATTATTCATTGGAATTACTCTTGAAAATACATCTTAAATTAAAATTCTATAAATTAAAATTTGTTATTAACTTTATGTAATTCCTTGAATTATAATTCAATAATATGTGGCAAAAACTATCAACTAGTTTTTTCATACTTTTCACACGTGAGACAAACTCACATTTCTAACTCTCATCCATTTATTTTGAGCTATAATACTTTTATCATCCAACCTTCAAATAAGATAAATAAATACTCCCTCCGTCCCATTCGAATTAGGATAAATTTTCATTTTGGGTGTCCCATCAGAATTAGGACATCCCAAAATGTAAACTTTATATTACTTTTATATTGACCCTATCACACCTTATTTACCCTAATTATTCATAATTAAACTTAACTTAATTAACTCATCCTAATTAACTACTCATAATGGGCTAGCCCACCCCACTAACCAGACCCACTACTACCAGTAATTTAGAAAATATCCCACCCCCAAATTTATTCCTCACAAACCCTAGATCTCTCCCCAACACCCTTTCTCTCGCTCTCTCATCTCCCACACCTCGCCCCCACCGTCGATCCCATTGTCCCCTCTCCACGCCGCCGCCGCTCTCGTCACCTCCGCTACCTACCACACCTTTCCCTTCCCAGAACAACCATGTCCTACTTCTTCTTTCCCATCGCCATTTTCGCCGCCCACATAGATCCCCTCCGTCGTCGGCCGCATAGAACATGTTGCCTTCGTCTTCGCCACAGTCACTACTGTCTTCGCCGCCGTGTTCCACTATAGCTAAGTCTCTCTCTCTCTCTCTCACTTTCTTACTTTCTCTTTCTCTTTCTTACACTCGCCTTATTTCTCTCTCTCTCTCTCCCTTGTTTTAAACAACAGTTCAACAGATCATGACAGATCTGGTGTTTTCGTTTTCGTGTGTGTGTTCGTGCGTGTAGATTTACTTCTGCATAGATATGGTGTTTTTGTGTGTTTGTGTGTGTTTAATCTGGGTATGTGTAGAGCTGAGTAATTCTTCTTTGATTTTTGATTTTTTGTTGTTTGGTTATGGTAGCAAGGGATGATCGTAGTCGGTAGTGGTGGTGCTGATGATGGAGGTGGCGGTCCGATTACGGTGGTGGTCAGATTACGGAGGTGGTCAAACTATGATGGTGGTCTGGGGTGGCGGTCTGGTGGTGGTTGATGGTGGTGGTGGGGAAGAGAAATGGTGATGATATTTTGTGTTTAGGATGAACTGTAAATCTCTTCTTAAAATAATTAGTTTTTAATAATAAAAGGTTAAATCTCTTAATTCTAGCTCATTATCACTTTTAGCAATAGAATACTATTATTCCTTAATCCCCGTGTTGGGAAGGAAAATCGTAATTCAGATGGGACAGAGGGAGTATATCATTTTTATGTTCTCACATAGTAGAACATGAACCCACAATAATTTTTGTCAAACGACAAACGATTCTTGTAAGGAAATGTGCACAATAAACTTCACACGCAACACATTTTTCCAACAACTCCTGCACCTCATAGACTATCGCCATCAACCTCCAGCTCCTGTCTAGGGACGGATAACATCCCGACTATTGCGGGAGGTTTTGTTTGACAAAGATTATTGTGGGTCTAGGGACGGATAACATCCACCTCAGTAAATTCAAAGTTTATAAAATTGTGTACACTCTTGAACCCCCCCCCTCCTTGTTTTAGTAAAATTTTACCCTTTACCCCTTAGATAATATTGAGAAACTTTACTGCGGTAGATGTTATACGTCCCTAGACAGACTATTGCGGGAGGTTTTGTTTCGGCCAAAGTTATATAATTAAGATGACAGGAGCTGGAGGTTGATGGCGATAGTCTATGAGGTAAGTTTATAAAATTGTGTACACTCTTGAACACCCCCTTATTTTAGTAACATTGTACCCTTTACCCCTTAGATAATATTGAGAAATTTTACTTCCTTTTGACGCCATTAACATTATTAAAACCATAACTTATCGCCAAAGCATACAGAAAAAAGCGTTATTAATGCTATTTTAAGTTTAATATAGTTATATACTCTTGGTATAATCAATCTATCCATCGAAGTCAAAGCAGATTATATTTTTGACATTGATCTAGGGTGTTAGTAAATCAGACCCAAGAGATAGTAAATAATAACGAACACAAAATAATCAACACAGAATATACGTGGTTCACCAATCTCTATTGACTACCTCCACAGGCGAAGGGAAACATGTATTATTATGGCGGAGAAACAAAAGATGATGATCACACTAATCTATGTTTGCACGAACTTTGATCACAAAGTTCTTAGCTATGCAAATCCCTAAAACTAGAATTATTAATCTCTCTCTCTCTCTCTATGTCTTTGATCACGCAAGAAATAAATACTAAACTAGTATTTATAGTATTAGAGACCTAATTCGGAAGATAGAAGGAGTCCTAAACCAAAACCCTAAATGACTTGATTTACTTTCTACGCAAGCCAGAACAATGCCAAAATTCGGAATGCCTCGGAACAGCTTGGTCCGCCCGGGTCTAGGACATGGTCCGCCCGGGTCTTCACCTTGGTCCGGCCGGACCTCCCAAGGCACCCGACCGGATCTCCTTCCTGCTACACAGTGTCTTTCTTCTTTTCCTCTTCTGCTGCTACTTCATCTTCAAAATCACTCTTGCTTTAACATAGGGAGTACAATATTTTCTCAATGTAATATCCTGACCCCTTGATTGCAATTCAGGCTATGTCCCTAAGTCTCCCCACCTTTGATCTCTACAAAATATTGTATTCACACCCAACCTTCTTCGTTTTTGCAATCAAATCCAGGCCATGATTTATCATTTGACTTTTGATTTACAACTGGGAGCTCGCATCTTGCCTATGCTTGTCTATGTAATTATATTGTTGTTGTGTACTAGTATTTGTAATTTTTGGGAAGCTCATCTTGGCCCAATTGTCTAGCTTTAACGTAGGATATGATAATCAATCTTCCTTTATTTCAATATATTTATTGTTTTTTTTTTCCCGCCTAAAGTCCTATATATAGATGTCTAAATACTAAGTGTTAGTATACGTGTTAAAATATGTACACACCATTTATCAATTGCTCATGCTATTCAAAATAATTTCTTTTCAAATTTTTGCTTTTGTACTGATCATAAATACTAAGTGTGACTGTAATGCTTCGTTCGAAAAGGCGCCAACCTAGGGAGACTAAGCCCCGCTTAGAATCTAGGCGGCCATAAAACAATGTGATTAACTCTAAATCCGTCTAGAAACTTGTTTAGTAAAAAATTGCTGCCTAGATGTCTAGGCGCCGACTACTCGGGGTAGGTGACGCCTACTGCCGAGATTATTTGGCCCTAAACGACGTCGTGTCTTATTATTAGTATAAATTCCGAAAGAATCCGAATATGAATACATTATATGTTATGTCGCCTTCATGTGGAAGTGTTGAAACAAAAAATCGAAAGCTTAGCAAAACAAATGTCAGTTATTATTATGTTTTTGAGGTTGTTATATCTCTTCTTACTAAAAAAATATTGTTTCTACCATATGATTTGCATATTCTTGTGAAATTTTCAACTCTATTTCACCAGAATATTATAAATCATGCCTAAGTTCTCTGCCCCATTTGGACCTCGCCTCAGCGCTCTAGCTCTAGGCCCGGCTCCAGGGGCTAACGGCCATCTAGCGATTTTTGGAAACCTTGCTATTACGTCGTTGCAATGGAATCAATATTTATTTATTTATATTCACTTATCAACGGTTGTAAATGGTGTCTAGACTCTTAAATTCTACTAGTACATGATTATTACTACAATTATTGAAAATTTACTATTACAATTACAGATACTAAAACATCTCAAATTTTGTTCAACGAAAGAAAAAAAAAATTCTCAAAGTTTATTATCATACCAAAAGACCCCATGATGTTTCTCATCTTCCTCAACATAAATACACTTCTTCGATTCCCTCCACATCGCCGCCATGAACGGCGTATCATCCACCTGATAATAATCACCCAAAAGCGGCTTAATCGCTTCCGTCGCCTCTTTAGCATGATAATGCGGCAACGTCGAGAATAGATGATGAACAACGTGTGTATCCGTCACATTATGCAGCACATAGTCGAGGAATTTCCCGTAACTCCGATCAATTGTACAGAGTGCTCCCCGGAGCCAATCCCATTCCGAGCTATTGTAATGGGGCAATGATAAATGGGTGTGCTGCAAATATGTAACTATCACTACGAATGCGTTTGATACGATTAATGGGCCGCCGTAGATGAAGAACACCCAAGAGAATCCGTAAATTGACGTTAATTTGATTAGGACGGCGGCGGTGGCGAAGAGGCCGGCGTCGGAGAGGATGATTTGGGATCGTTCGCTGTCGAAGAAGATTGGGCTTTGTGGGTCGAAATGGCAGGCGAAACGGTCGTACGGACGGCCGGCGGCGTTGGTTGAGAGGTAGAGGTACCATCCCATGGACAGTTTAACGATTAGGGTCATGATTCTGCCGGGAGGGTTGTTTAGGTATTTCGCAGATGACCAGAGCTCTGCTTTGGGTTTAGGCACATGAACTTCATCCCGGTCGAGGGATCCGGTGTTGAGGTGGTGGCGGCGGTGGCTGTATTTCCAAGAGAAGAACGGTGTGAAGATGGCGGAGTGGATGACGAATCCGGTAATATCATCAAGAAGTTGGTACTCCGACAGCGCGTGGTGGCCGGATTCATGGCCGATAACCCAGAACGCCATTAAGATGCAGCCGTTGAGGAACCAGTAAATCGGCCAGGCTAGGTGGCGGAGGGGTAGGGGAGGAGGGGGATGTAGACGGTGGCGATGTAAGCTAGTACGATGAAAGAAACTAGGTCACGGAGGATGTACGAGAATGACCGGAGAATTGAGCGTTTGAAACAATGAGGTGGGATGGCTTTTTTGATGTCACCCAAAGTGAATGGGGGTTTCGCACAAGGGGCTTGTTTTGAGCACTCATCAGATTGACTAAAAATGGGTTTTTCCATAACTTGATTTTGCTCCGACGACGGTTGCTCTTGTTCCGGTGACAATTGGCGGCCGCCGGCTCCCATTGGTAACGATTCCGGTGGTTTGAACTTTGTGAATGTGAAGTGGTAGTAAGTATGATTGTGATTTTAGTGGTAGGGTAATATATAGTTGGTGGATTGTATTATGTGGAGGAATTGTATGGGGTGTTTTCGTGGTGGGTTCTTAATTTGTGATAGTGATTTTATTTTTTGTAAGTCAAAATTGTCTTGTATTTTCTGGCGCTCCAAAGTTGACCGGACCTGTGTTACATGTTTGACCACATCAGTCCACGAAAAATAAAGTACTATGTGATTATATATAAAAGTGTGCAGGTGCTGAAGTATGAAAGAGTATACTTCATCCGTCCCTATTTACCTTACAAAAATTACCATTTTGGGTGTCCCTATTAAATTACAAAATCCCAAAAATGAATATCAAAATTTCTATATGAATATCAAAATTACAATTTTAGGTGTCCCTGTTAAATTACAAAAATATTTTATATTGGTAGTGTAGTGTATTATTTTCCATTTTATAGGTGAAGACTCCCTATGAATATCAAAATTTCTATATGAAAAAAAAAACACCTGGCAAAAATATCCGCGGGCAGCAGAATTTCTTACCCCCTTCCGTTAATTCCTGGCTCCGCCACTTATCTGAAAGGTATTACAATTGAATTGGGTAAAATACAAAAGACTTCATTGGCCCCCTTGAAATAAATAGAAGAGATAATAATTTTCTGATTTCATTTTCTTTCTTCCTTTAATTTTGCCAAATTCCTATATGTAATCATTATTAGATTTAAATTTACCTAATAAAATAAAATAATTTATGGAGGATTTGGTGAATTCAACTATGATGATATGTATCTTCTTCTTTTCTTTTAAATTTAAAATCCATCAGAAACAATAATAATAGAAGAATTGGTCAAATATGTAAAGTTAATATCAGATGAGATTATATGATACATCAGACATTATAAGAAAAACATATATACATAGCAAATCAATATTAAAAGATAATTGTTAAACATTTATGAAATTTATCAAATTTCATTTTATAAATGTCTTCACAGACATAACTTGACACTCAAAGTTTACAAGAAATATATTTAGAGTATATTTTTTACAAGAAAAATATATGAACACTTACTTTTATTTTATCCCTTAACATTTTAAAAAAAATATATTATCAATAAGTTTTTGACGTAGTTTATTTAAGAAAAATATATTTAGAGTATATTTTTTACAAGAAAAATATATGAACACTTAATTTATGGGCATATTTGATGTAGTTTATTTAAGAAAATTTAATCATCTTCATGAAATTGAAAAAGTTGTTATTGTTGCTTAATTACAAGATGAAGTCTTGTGTGGGACGGTCTCAAACAAGTTTTTGTCTGATCAAAATATTATCAATAATTTCCTTGAAACTTTAAAAGGTTGATCACATATTTGTAACTTTTCAGTCAAAGTCGAATTGAATTGATACTGTAAACTCTTACCGGAAGGAGTAAACTATATCCATTTAATCTACCTATATAATATATAAAAGCAGAAGAAAATGGAGTGCCCACAGCTTGCCACGTGGCTTTATGACGTGGAATTCCACGTGGCAACATTTCATTGGATTAGGCAAGTGTTCAAGTGTGCATTAATTGACCAAACTATCTTTTTATTTATGAAACAAAATATGTAATAAAAAGGGTATAATAGTAAGTTTGCATTGATTTACCAAATCGATTCAAAATAACAAATCCCATAAATTCAGCCGTGTAGAATCTCATTAGTGGATTCATTAAGTTCAATCACCTATATAACGAGGAAACCATGTTAAGTAATTATCAAAATCAATTAGCTAAGGTATGTATCAACGTTTCAAAGTTAAATAGGCTAATTCGTATCTATCAAAATAATAAAATTTGGGTAATCATTTAGTGACAATGGGAGTACTTCTTCCGTCCCGATTTAAGGTTTTTAGTTTGATTTTGCGTGCTTATTAAGAAGAAATCAAGTGTAAAACAAAGAAAAATTGGTCAACAAAAGTAGGGAGGTGAGGATATGTCTAAACAATATTCATAAAACAAATGAGTGAAAAATAAGTTGGGTAAGTAATGGTTTTTTCGTAATTAAATGAACCTTTTGAGGGTAAGATTATCCAATGCACTATTCATATTTTTTCATTTATGGAATAAAGCAACTAAAAACTTTAAAATGGGACAGACCAAAAATGAAAGTAAGTGGGAGAGAGGGAGTATAACTTATAAATGTACGTGTTATTGATATCTTCATTTCAATAAGTCACCAAATCATTTCATTATTATTTTTAAATTCAAAATTATGCACCAAATCTAATCTTATTTAGTCCATACTTATCCCAAATCGATCTTCTCATTGACTATTCAATATTTTAAGGATATGAACACTTGCTTCACTTTCCATATTTTGTTTATGAACTTTTAAAGCCAGAATGTAGAAGCAAGAAGAACTTTTTTGGATAATGAGAAATGACAAATAGGAAGATCATTTTGGGAAGGAGGGAGTATTTATCTTTGAGATATCTTTATTAGGAAAACTAGCATCATCACTCGCATACGATAATTTTGACAATACATATCAGGTAAGTATTAGATTCCGTAAAAGAATTCAGTATACTTCATGCCTCACGTATCTTCTTTCTTATGTTTAGTTGATACGAAGTATGGATGATGAGTACCTCAATCCAAATGACCAGGACTACAACTGTAAAGGTATTATTTCTGTTACTACTCTGTTCCATTCAAGGTACTATCCTCCTTCTTACTCTTATTTCGGGAACATTGACAAGTTCATTCAAGGTTTTACCTTTTTTTTTATTCCATTGAAATATTTATTCAGTGCAATATTTTCACAACCCTCATTTTGTTTTTGAGGGTAACTTCAAATTGACCTTGAAAATTATCCATGATTTTGAGTTACCTCAATCAAAATTATTTTAGTTAAAAAGAAAAAAGAAAAAGGTAATTACAAAATGAAAGAAGAAGGGAAAGATCTGAAGGTTTCTTTTGGGATAACACAACAAGACCAATTCATCAGGAAAGCTAATGTATGATGTATCGGAAGAACAAAACAATTGGGGACGTGGGGAACTATCATTTAAAAGTGCAAGCATCTGAAGCATTGGCGGAGGTACATACAAGCAGAGGCAATTGCCTCCCCTTAAGTTTATCTTTTTTATAAAAGCAAATTATTGTTGGGAAGAGAGTTGTTTATCTAGGGCGGGCCAATTGTACCAAACCAAACCTACCAACCGAGTACCAGCCGAACGATGACTTTGGTATACCGAACGTTTGGTAAGGTAGTACCGTACCGAGTGTGCATTATTGGTTGGTACATGGTACACAAATGTGAGTTCGGTCGGTATACCATGTACCGAGTTTATTTTTATAAAAATAATTTTTAGTATATATTTAATAATTTAATAGAAAAGTATATAAAAAAAACTTAAAAAATGTGTTATTTAAAATTCCAGTCAGTTTTTTGATTGTTTCAGTTAGTTTTTGACAGTTTCAGTTAGTTTTTTTTTACTGTTTCAGTTAGTTTTTGACAGTTTCAGTTAGTTGTTTGACAGTTTCAGTTAGTTTTTTTTTGACTATTTCAGTTAGTTTTTGACAGTTTCAGTTAGTTTTTTGACTGTCTCAGTTAGTTTTTGACAGTTTCAGTTAGTTTTTTTTTTACTGTTTTAGTTAGTTTTTGACAGTTTCAGTTAATTTGTCTTCCACTTTTCCTTCTTTGGTAGAGGTGTAGTACCAACCGTACCAACCAAGTACCAACCGTATCAAGAAGTTGGTATACCGAGTTTGTTGGTACGGTACTGGTACTCATTTTCATGTACCAACTTCATCTTGGTTGGTACTGGTACAAGGTAAAAAAAAGTTGGTATACCTACCATGCCACCCCTATGTTTATCAATCTAAAATAGGTCTCTAAATTAGTTGCGGGACATGTGCTACTGTACAAGTTGCATCATTATCATCAAGCTTAAAATGGTGAGATGGTGAGATTTTCCGTATCTTGGTGATCAAAATTAGTTTTGTATTTGTCTTATTCGCTTATGTTAGTGTATCATGGTAGACAATGTCTCTGACATATGCTATTTTCATTCTTATTTTTTGTTAGACTATAATTTTATTTTATTTTTAAAAATAACCCAGTTATTATTACTTGAAATGGGAATGGTTGTGTTTGGTTATGTTCATACAATGATGTTAATATTTCAGGGATATTTATGTATGCTTAGTTTGTCAATTGGATGTTTTGAATACCCTTTATACTTAATTAGTCTAGAAGGAACTTCAATCATAGTATTTCAATTGGATGTTTTGAATACCTTTCTTTCTTAATTAGGCTAGAAGGAACTTCAATTATACTGTTTCAGTGAGATGGAATGTATTAAATATTAACAATTATGGGTTGTAGTGGATGAACAAATTAATGGAGCAGAGAGAAACTCAATCTGAGTACTAATTGTAATGTATGTAATTATGTGTTTTAGACATTGGATGACCCAACTTCTATAAATGAATCACCATTGATGAATTTTTAGTAACATTACACAGACTATACTATAAGAGTTTTTTTTTTTTTTTTTTTTTGTGGGGGGGGGGGGGGTTCGGATCTTTATACTCCCTCTGTCCCACACCAATGGACACTTTTGGTCAAACTTACTTGAACTTTGACTAACATTTTATGCTAAATAATTTATCTCCATAAAAATTTGAAAATAGTTATTGATAGTGTTTTTATTACTAATGTAGTAACTTTAAAAAAATAATTATGGAGATTAATAATTTAACATAAAATGTTAGTCAAATTTCAAGTTGGTTTGAAAAAAAATGTCCATTGGTATGGGACAAAGGGAGTACTTTATATTACTTCCTGTAATGTAGAGTTGTCCAACATATCTGCCACTTATCATACATATAATTACCAGGTTTATGCTCTTTTATAATTGTGTGGAATAACATGATTTTTTTAGTTCACCTTTTTATCATAATGAGTGGTTACCCATTTTTTATGCTGAACTATAGTCTCAACTCTCTCTTTCTCTCTCTATCTCTCAGTATGAAAATGCCTAGCATCAGTTTTTTTAATTAGTTAGCCTTATTATTCCCGTCGAAATTCGACGGGTTACTCACTAGTTTTTTAAATAATGGGACCCACTTGTCATACTCACAACAACTATCCACTTACTTTTCTCTACCCACTTTCTCTCTCCCACTCAACTATCTACACTCACAACACATCAACTTTACAATCATTTTCTTAATTTTTGTGCAAAACCTCATTTTTGTAAGGTAAATAGGGACGGAGGGAGTACTCCTTTGTGGAAGAATAATACTAGGGAAAAAAAAAAACCGGAACCGCTTCACTCCTCCACCCAACGGCTCTGATCAAGACCACATAAGCGAACTCATCATCTGTGCGGCTAAGATGATTTCAATTTTTGTGGGTCCTACCGAGCTCAGACACATCTCATCCGTCGAACACAAAATCCAATGAGGTGTAGGGGTGAGCAAAAAAAACCGAAAAAAACCGAACCAAACCGTTAAAAACCGAAAAAACCGACACCGAAAAAACCGGACCGAAGCCTTTTAAGCCGGTCCGGTTCACTGAGCTTTGAAAACCGAAAGTTTTCGGTCCGGTTTAGGTGTTTAGCTCGCAAAAAACCGTTTACACACCGAACCGAACCGAAACCTTAAAACTATGTCGTTTTTCCACTTCGTATAAATATAATACTTTTCTGCTATTTCCCCAGCACGCCTCATTACACTTGCGATGCTATCGCCTAAATGGACTCCATCGCCGCTGCTACGAGGAAGGAGAAGGAAGGAGATAGAATCAACGGGGATGGCGCCGAGGAAGAAAGACTCAACCACACCAGTCTTTCACCGCCGGCGATCGAGTAGACGGTATTCCATCTCTGATTAAAGGTAAGTTACATTTTAAATCTCTCTCTAAACCCTACAGTCCTAAGTTTGATTCTCAATCTAAATTTGTTTCCTTCTCTTTTTCAACATTGACTGTCAATACCATAAATTGTTCTCTATAAACTCCATTTTTAGTCTTTCTTGTAGGATTTAGATTTCTATTTCTTTTCAGTTAGGGATTGTTTTGGGTCTTCCATTCATGGAAGATTGCATTTCTTGATTCTTAACTTGAGTGTAAAAAACCGAACAAAACCGACACCGAAACCGACACCGACCAAGCCGAACCATTAACAAAACCGAAGCTTGGCGGTTTTGAATTGTTTGAAACCGATATCTTTCGGTTTGGTCTCGGTTTTGGCCTAAAACCGAGCCAAACCGAGCCGAGCTCACCCCTAATGAGGTGGCTCTAATCAAAGCCATTGGGTGGAGCGGTTCGAAATCCAAAAAAAAAGTCATACAATTTTGCTTGTAAAATCTTATGTGTAATGATATTATTGGTGTTTTTAATTAGACTGTGACGGGTCTATTATCGATGCAACCAATAAAATATCTCTATCTCATCTTGTGAGCAAGATTTTATGACCCTATTTTGTGTCCCTAGCATTACTCCTTGTGGAATTGAATTCGCTCTTGCCCGCTCAAACGAGCACGAGCTCCAATAATCGTTTTAATTTTGTCACCTCACTCTATTATTTATTTGACCGATGAATTATTTTTAAAAAAGTTTGAGAAAGCGCATAAATATTAAATCGATATCAACGACACACAAAATAAATTAACTGACGTGGTCGAATTGGAGGAGCAACATATGTTGGAGGAGATTCGGATTCATCTTTTTCGAAAGTAAATGATGGACATCTCCTCACGTGATAGAACTACTCAACGTTTAGGAGCTTAGAACGGCTACAACAACAAATGAAATTTGATCATATTTTTCTCTTTTTTATATTGATAGTTTTTCTTCAAAAAGAAAATTTAAAGTATCACCTAACTAATTATAATCGTTCATGATTGATTCAGTGTGACTGTGGACAAATTTGATATCGTTCGTTCATTTTAGTAAACTTTTAGAAGCGGTTCCTAATTCAAAATACTCTCTCCGTTCCATTTTATACTTCAAAAAAAAAAAAAAAATTGGGTTCAAGAATCAAGAAAAAGATGGCGTGTTGTGAGTGTTGATGGTTGATGTAGCACATGATAGACAGAATGCAGCGCTGGGAGGCGGACTTGGAGGCTCGACCGAAATGGCATGACCGTGCGCATTAAAAGATACGCCCGTGCGCATATTGGGCTGAAAGATGGAGGCGGTCGATAGCAATGGCACGACGGTGCTTGTTTTGGGGCACGACAGTGTCCGGCTTTACGCCAGAAATTTTATTTCTTCTGTCTTCCTTTTTCGTTACAATAACTTGGGATATTTTTGGTAAACTTTTTAGTCCTTTTTAGATTAGAGTTTTATTATTTGTTAGGGTATAAATACTATTTTGTTTCTTTTGTATTAAACACGTTTTTTATTATTAATTTTAAAGTTTGCCTTTGCAACTTTGTGTGGGTTCAAACCCTAGAAGCCATTGTTGGCTTGTTGAAGGTTAATTACTTCTGTTTTATTCGAGATTTTCCATACGGTTAATCTTGGTTGTATTCCGCTGCATCAATGATTTGGTAAGAGAGAGAAAGTGGGGTAGAGAATAGTTAGTGGATAATTGTTGTGAGTATGACATGTGGGGTCCACAAATAAAGAAGTATTAAAAAACTTTCCTTTTTAGGCTTTGAAGTTTAAAATGAGACGACCAAAATGACAATTTTTGAAGTTTAAAATGGGACGGAGGGAGTATAATGGATGCTCAAAAACTAGTCACTCTCTACCTGTGGCGATCTAGGACTTTTGAAGAGGGTACTTCGACCCTGATTTCTGTAATTTTTACAAATTTATTTTTTACAATTTTGAAATTCTTTCAGGGGAGTCTAAATTCACCGCTGCTCCCTACTAAAAATTGAAAAGACTAACATTTATTTTAATACAAATGGAAATACTCGTAATAAACTTGAGTGCTAAAGTAGTCATTTAGGGGGGAAACAAAAAATCAACCGATGGAGTAACCTACAAATGGTATTGTACTTTAGCACAACACAAGAAGAATGTTGATTGTTCTTTTGTTTACTCATGTCATGCGGTTGTTGTATTAGTTTTTGAAATATCACTAAATTTTGCTTTTTAAAAATATTTAAATTATTATTTTAAAAATATTCTCACTAAAACTTTCACAATTTTCAAAATATGCTCACTCTGCTAACAAGTTAACTAAAGTTCTAAGGAAAATTAGCCACGTGACTTAACATGACCAATGTTATTAAGTTTTCAACCAATTTGTTCTTTGGAGTTCATTTAATCTGCGTTTTTTTTTTTTTTTTTTTTTTTGTTTTTAAATCTGATTTCTTTTACAATTTTGTTTCTTCATCAACTTTCATTCATTAATTTTGAGAGATCCTAATTTACTTTTATTAATTGTCAATTATCAATTAATAAATGTAAAATTAGGAATTTAGTTTTTAGATTTGCTTATTTCTTCAAGTCTGTTTTTAATTAGATTTTTTCTTCAAATAATAATTTTAATATTGTATTTATGATTTTCTTTGTCTCTTCTTATGTAAGAGTTTGTGATTTCCCTCACATATATGTGAGGGCATTTGATTTCCCTCCTTATGTGAGGGCCTTTGATTTCCCTCCTTATGTGAGGGCCTTTAGTATTTTGTATATTGTCTTTGTTGTTCTTAAGAAATCTTGTTTGCATATCTCAATCAAATACTCGGCAAGGATGCTGAATTGGTTCTCGGCGATGGTCGTTATCTTTTTCAAAGTGCTAATGTTGGATCATGGTCGAAATATCCGCCCCGCCGTAGTTTGTTAGCAGAAAAATTCTCATTTTTCTGTTAATTTGTTAAGTTGAAATGCCAATGTGGTGGCAGATGTAATATTTTGGGCAGCTTTTGGGTTTGAAAATGCTAGCCCCACTGTTTGGGTCGAGCGTCCGTGTGTTTGTGGATAGCCGACTTCTAAACATTTGTTATTATTTATGAAATGATTATGTTTCTTTCAAAAAAAAAAAAAAGAAAAAAAAAGAGAGAGTATTTGAGGACCTTAGGAAAATAAACTCAATAAAAAAGTTTCTTGATTTTCCTATTATGACCTAACAGCCCATTAAGTAGCAGAAGCAGCACCAACAATAGTGGGGAATCACTCTGTAACGAAAGAAAAGAGAACATTTGCAGAGGGAGGGTTGTTGGGAAAGGATTATTATTAATTAAATAATACAGTAATCAACAAATATGGCTATGGCTTCTTCAAGATTATGGGCATCAAGGGCTGCTTCATTCCTCAAGATCTCAACCTTCAACAGAGGTTTTGCTTCTGGTAAATTAATCACTCGCCACCTTTTTCTTTTTACTTCTAATTTCCCCCTTTTTTGAGTTTTTTTTTTTCCTTTGGACTAACCGATTCGTTTGATTTGTAAAATTTTAATGCTTGATCTGTGATCCATTGCACTCGGATCTGATCTTTCTGAAATGGGTATTGGTTAATTTTATGCTATTTGATCTTAGGAAAATATATAGTTTTTTATTTGGGATTTATTGTGATTTTGTAATGGTTGATTTTTGTTCATTTCTGCATTTAGGGTTGATGGTAGGGTGGCTGCGATTCATACATTCATATGATTCCCTTGCATTGTGTTTTTTCAACTACCCTTGTACTCTGTTTGGTTCTTGAAAATATTTGAAAATTTGCAAGGAGGAGTGTAATGAAAAATGAATTTTTCTTTCAAGAAATAGATTTAACTTTGGCTTGTTACATTTGATTCTAACTTTTGTGCTAGAAGTTAGTCTAGTCTAGTCCAGTATGAATAATTAGTTATACTCGCTTCATAAATAAGTCCTATTTTGGCTCTCTATTTCGTTTCCATTTGTACACACACTCTCTGTGATCCAAACAGGACATTCCTCTATTGAGGGAGAAATTAGTATCCAATTTTGTGTAGTTTACGAGTCAAGTTCTTCTTTTCTTCCAAGTGTTTTGATTTCGCGTATTGGCTTTTGCTAATGTTGGTTTAGTTGTGGCTCTTTTAAGATCTGATTCTGTGATAATTCCTTTTGATAATGGTTCGTTATTAGCTGAATTTTCTATAGGCTGTAATGATACTTCCTCCTTCTCAAAATGATCTTCACGTTTGACAATTCAAACTTTTTAAGGATATGAACACTTGCTTCACTAGCCAAGTTGTGTTTATGCACATTTAAGCCCAAATTGTGGAAATAAGAAGAAATGTTTGGGACAATGAAAAATGGCATATGAGAAGATCCTTTCGGGATAGAGGGAGTGTAAATAAGAATACATACAGGATTAGACAGGTGGTTGTGTCTATGTAGAATATTTAAAACTGGAAGAGGAAGGGGATTTATTATTAGAGTAACTGTCACGTGATAGATTCAAATTTGGGGAATCCGTTGATGATTATCTATCAGTTAGCTGATATTGGGCTCTCTCAGTTTGATAGTTTGCATCTGCTGGGATATTATGCTCATGTCTTAATTTTCATCTCAATTTGGGTGCTTTGCCAGCACTATACTCCCTCCGTCCTAAATTTATCTTCCCATTCGACTATTCAAACTTTTTAAGGATGTGAACACTTGCTTCACTAGCCATATTTTGTTTATGCACTTTTAAGCCCAAATTGTGAAGAACTTTTTGGACAATGAGAAATGGCAAATGGGAAGATCATTTTGGGACAGAGGGAGTATTAAATATTTAAATTAGGCCATGTGTTTTTCATCATTTTACTGATGTCCAACTATTTGCGTTGTTTAGAACTTCAGATTATATGTGAATGGATTCACCTGAATACTTGAAATTGTGGACAAACAAAGATAATATCAAGATTAACAATGTCATATGATATGCATATCCTATACTTGAGGAAAATTTATGTGTGTTTTATTTTGGATACTTACATACTCTGGAGGAACAACTTCTCAAGATATCTTGAGCTCTTTCTAGGCATCAGTCTACGATATCCATAAAGAGGCTTTTGCGAATTCTTTTTTCTTAATGATTCATTCCTCTCCCATTATAAACGTGTAATTTCATACAACTGTGCTTACTTTTCAAGGTTTAATTTTCTAAACTTTTTTCATTTTTTTTTTTTTAAGTTGGAACCATTACACTTTTACCAACATTCATCTTACATATACTTGTGTCTTAGTTTTGTTAGTCCAAGGTTGTGCTAAGGCTGAACTTTTTTTGTTTACTTACTTTTTGACTGTTTGGTCGGGGATTGAGTGGGGAAAAGTTGGTGGTGTTTGCAAGAGTTCATTTCTGTTTGTTTCATTTGTGTGATAACCAATCATGATTGGAATCAAGGCTAAGTCGAGTGGATTTGAGCTCGAGTACTTTTACCAAGCACGTGCTGATGTATTAGTAAGATTGTCTGATGTTATCCGTTACTCCCCCGTACGGAATAAATGTCACAGTTGACAGGTTGAGATATTTAAGCTTTTTGATATGTTTCCTTGATTGCCCTATCTATTCACATGCGTAAAGTCCTTGTACTTTCCATGGCATTGCATTGTTTGTTTTTACTAGAATGAGTTGTATGAAGATCACCAAACTTTGTATCCTATTTTTAGAAATTCGACATTTGGGGACAAACTAAAATGGAAAGTAAGACATTAGTTCCGGGACGGAGGGAGTATTTCTTCATCTGTTGTTTTTAAGATCATCGCTGGAATTACGCACCACCTGTTGACTTTTTTCTTTCTATTGCTTGCATGCAGTTGTTAAGGATCTGAAGTATCTTGACTCTCATGAATGGGTCAAGGTTGATGGAAACAATGCAACTATAGGCATTACGGACCATGCCCAAGATCACTTAGGTGATGTTGTTTATGTTGAGTTACCGGAAGTTGGGGCCTCTGTAAAACAGGGAGATGGTTTTGGTGCAGTGGAGAGTGTAAAGGCTACAAGTGATGTCAACTCTCCTGTCTCGGGAAGTGTAGTTGCAGTCAACGAAGAGCTTAATGACTCCCCTGGTTTGGTAAGTCATCAAATTCTTGAGAAATCGGTTCTTGGGTCTAAAACATTTGTATTCTTGATACTCCCTCTGTCCCGGAAAGTTTGTCCCATTTTGACTTTTTATGGTCAACAAAAATGATAATTCATAATTTTAACACCCAAATGATAATTCACAATATAGAAGTTAAACGAGGTAGATTTGGACTCATGCCGTCCTGTGGATACTTAATGCATTGTGCTTTAGCTATGTACTTGCTACCATTAAGCTTTAGATTTGAACATTTAAAGAACACTTTGAACGCGCAAAAGTTTATTTGTGTCCCCCGAGTTTAAAGGCACTATGAAGGACAGTCTTCTTGCATCTCACATCCGTATGGATCTAGGTGCATAGTATTCTTATCATATTTTAATGTTAATTCACTTATCCAAATAAAATTCTAAAACTTGTTATGGATACAACATTAAAAGTACTACCACAAACAATTTCTAGATTTTCATTAAAATAAATAGGGTAACTATGTAACCTGGATTTACGCAGGGGAGGTAAAGCTCTCTACCAAGTTTCTACTCAGATCTGGAGACTTTTGTTTAAGCTAGGATAATAATCTACCAGTTGATTCCAGTATATATGAGTTCAGATATACTCTCTCTCCGTCCTTTAACAAATGTCACACTTTCTTCTTTTGTCCGTCCCGAAATAAATATTGCGATTATGAATAAAGAATAGTTTTAGTGCAATTTTAACAGGATAAAAGCAATGTACAGACGATACCAGTAAAATGTATTCCTTAAAATTATTGACAAGTTAAATGCGGCATTTTATTATGGGATGCAGGGAGTAATTATAAGTGCTATTTGCGCTTTTCATATTAAATCTATCTTTATTTGCAGGTTAATGCAAGCCCATATGAAAATGGATGGATTATAAAGGTGGAGATAAGCAATTCTGGAGAATTGAAATCTTTGATGGATTCTGATCAGTACTCCAAGTTTTGTGAAGAAGAAGATGCAAAGCACTAATGAATCTTCTTGCTCGTTTATTGGATTTGGCTATCACTCTCTCTCCTTTTTTTTTTTTTTTTCAAATTGGTAACAGTCCCTTTAATTTGTTGAATGTTTTTTGATCAAGAATAATTTTGTGGGTCACATTTTGTTCCATTTGCAAGTGAGGTAAGAAGGTTATTGCTCATTTCAAGAATGAGTTGAAATTGAGTAATGTTACAGTCATCCATAAGCATTGTTGTTATTGTTTGATTTGATGTTTCATTGATATTTGGAGTCTACAAACAAAACACCTAATTATTTCTCCACCTTTCTCACAGAAAGATAGTCTCGTTTTGACTTTTGAAGGTTAATATGAACGAACTTTGACCAAAAATTGTGTCAATCTAATCATTATAGTTAAATTCCAAAAATTGTAATTGAGAAATTATTAAGTGATTTATCAATAGGAATTTTTGGAATTATTGTGATTATTAGATTGACACTAATGTTTGGTCAAAGTTTATTTTTGTTGACAATATAAAATCAAAATGAGACAATTTTTCCGAAACAGAGGGATTATTATTATTATTATTGTTTTTTTTTTTTTTCAACACAACACCGAATTAGACTCTACCAATTTATTGCAAGAGATTTTTATAGAAAATTGGAGTCTTCCGTTGAAGCATTGTAAGCATAAAAAAAAAAAAACACACAATTCCTCCCCTCCCAGTAAACTCGTGAACCAAAGATTCTTACTGTTTAAGTTTAAACTAGTATAACCCCCGTGCCATGCACGGGGTTGTATTTTCCCTTAAAAATATAAGTAATATATTTATATATATATATATATATATATATATATATATATATAATAAAAAAATCAGTTGTTATCATACATTTTGACAACTTTTTTAAATACAACATTCGGTGGTACTTATATAAGAGACAAAAATTTGTGTAAGAACACCATGACCCGTCTCATAGTAGAGACGGGTCATGGATCCGGGTTATTGGTGTGTTTTCACCCATGAGCCGCCGAAAAAAAATCTTTCAGTTTTTATATTTTTATTTTGGTGTTTTTTCGGTTTGTCAAAAGTAATAGTCACTATAACTAAATGTAACAAACGTGTTACTTATATGTAACAATTTGTATACATAAAAATAATGCATATACACAGAAAAGTTACAGTGTTTTTTTATATTTTCTTCATTTGCCAAAATTAATACTTATTACAATTGAAATGTAATGAGCGTGTTACTTATATATAAAAGTGTTTATACATAATTGTAACATCTATGTATAGAAAAGTAATAATTCAAACCTTTACACTTTAGAACTAAAAACATTTGTGTTAGTAACATTGTAAAAATAAGAAAGTAACAATTTTTATAAATGAATGTTACATTTTACTTGTATAATAACATTGTAAAACAGTTACGTTTACTTGTATAATAGTATATACATATGTTTTCAAATATAAGTTACACTGGATTCAATTTATCATGATACATGTAAAAGTATTACATTTTCTATATGAATCTGTTACAATTTCGTATACTAAAGTGTTACATTTACTTGAATAATTAATTACATTCATGTATATAAGTTGTTATTTATATATTTATATATATATATATATATATATATATATATATATATATATATACACTATTACATTTTAGTATAACGATAATTACATTTAGTTATTGTTAGTGTTACACGAATTTATAATTAGTATTACAGTTGAAAGATGAGTACAATAAGTTTTTTTTGTAAAACAGGTGTTACGTTTACTTATAAACAATGTTACTTTTAAGTAAGATAGTTTTTTTTTTTTTTTTAGTAATATGTGTTGTGGATGACATAAGATGGATAGCTTTGTAAATTGTAGTAATATGTGTTGTGGATAACACTCGTAGTGCTTATTTGAAATTTTTATGAATACGTATATGATACGATGACCATGTGTCTGCCAAATTCTTAACAAAGTATTCTTAATCAAAGAGACGGAAAAAAAAAAGAACGTTTTAAAATTGTTTAGTTTTATACTACTATTTTTTCGCATTTTGAATTTCAAAATATTTATTTTGATTGTCTCGTTTTAAACTTGAAAACTTAAAAAAAAAGTTTTTTATATATTTTTTTATTTGTAGACCTCACATGCTATATTTACAATAACTATCCACTAAATATTTTTTACCCACTTTCTTTTTCCTGTCCAACCAACTACACTCATAATACATCACTTTTTTTAAATTTTTTATACCAAACTAATTTTTAAAATTTAAATTTGAGATATCATTAAAATGGAAAGGAATATTAATATATTGACTACAAAATAAATTTTCAAAAAAGGATTTATAAATACATAAAGAAGAATGTAAATTACAAAAATGACTTTTATAAATTTTTAATGTATGCAGTAGATGTAAATTATCTGAAAAATTGTGCCATAGATAGTACCATAAAAATGATTTTTACCATTTTTTTTCTTTATATTTGATTATATACATCCAAACCAAAAGTTAGCAGGTGAACAACAAAACAATCATAAACCTTTTTCCTCATGCTTTATAGAGAAAATGAATATTTAAATGAACAAAAATAAATGGAGCATTTTACAAATGGAACAGTTTTTAACAAAACTTTCTGAAAGTCCTGAAAGGAGTGGCTCAGTGGTAAAGCCAAGTCTCACCCTCGGTGAACGCTAGGGTTTGATCCCTCTACTCGCGCTCCTTATGGCGTGATCATCGTAAAAGAAAAAACTTTCTGAAACGAAGCTGTTTTTCTGTAATTGTGTTTGTTGAATCATCTTAAGACAAAAATTTGTGTAAAGCGATCTCACACATTAGACAACTCTCATTAAGAGAGTTAATGATTTGTCTCCAATAAACAGAGGGAGCTCATCTCTTCTCTAACTGAAACCTATAAGCTATCTCACACGAAACTTTCTCTCATCTTAAAACGCTATTTAAAATTTAAATGCCAAAGATATTTTTACTCACTTAAGAAAACGTGTTAGCATTATTATGACATTCTTAAAGTAAGTTTTATTCACCATTCTTGAGACTTAAAGTTCTAGAAACAAAATACTACCTCCGACCTGTATAAGGTTCTTAGTTTAACTTTACACGTTTATTAAGAAACCAAGGCAAATTTGAATCGACAATAATAGTGTGTGAATGATATAATTGTCCATTCATAAAGCAAGTGGGTGAAAAATAGATGAGTGGGTGATGAATTTTTTTGTAATATATGAAATTTATAAGGACAAAATTGTCCAAAACACTTTTCATAGTTTGCCATTTAAGGAATAAAACAACTAAAAACTTTAAACTGGGACATACCAAAAAGGAAAGTAAGAACCTCAAACTGAGACGGAGGGAGTACTTTTGAAGCAAAGCTTATTTTAAAACAAATTTTTATTTTTTGTACAACAATGTTTTATTTTTCAAAGATTAGAACAAATTTATTTTATTTTTTTGAAATAAAGTACTCTCTCCGTCTCTGTTTAAGGTTTTTACTTTCCTTTTTGGTTTGTCTCAGTTTAAGGTTCTTAGTTGCTTTATTCCATAAATTGAAAAGAATGAATAGTTCTTTGGAAAATCATGCCCTCAAAAAGTTCACTTAATTACAAAAAAAAAAAAAAAACCATTACTTACCTACCTTATTTTCACCCACTTGTTTTATAAATAGTGTTTTGGATATTTATATCCTTCGATCTCTACTTTTGGTTGACTCATTTTTATAGTTTTTGCCTTGTTTTTTAAATAAGTGTACATAGTCAAACTAAGAACTTTAAACCGGGACGGAAGGAGTACAACATTTTAAAATAAAACTCTTTGTTGTTTTTACAAAAGATGTTTTTATCATATCAATGAAAATGCACGTAATGTTCAAGTGTTTAAGATTTGTAAATTAAAAAAAAAAAAAAAGATAAAGGAAAAAAAATTGTTTTAAAATTTTCCTTTATCCTTTCATCTTCTCTTTCTCTCTCCCTGTGTAAGTAACCCACTAACCCTTTCCCTTTCCCCCACCGACCCCTCCTCCTTTTATCCACTTGCCTAATCTTTCTCTTCCTTCCATTGACGCATTCTCTCCAACTCAATTTTTTTCTTTCATGCCTTGGATTATCAGTGCCTCTCTCTATCTCGATAGTACCTTCTCTCTTGCATCCATTTCTTTTTAATTATCATCTTTTTGAAATTAAACCCAAAACAAATTCTCTCAATCTCCAAACATGTCTGATGTCGACGGGGAAACAACCTTCGCCGGCACAACAACAAAACAACCAAATCTCCGGCCACATGCCTCAAACTACCTATTTTAATTCATACAGTTCCGGATCTAGATATAAGTCCGTTCTAAACCCTATTTGAAATTGACTTTTCAATAGACAACAAATAGGGATGGAAATCACAAAATCACAATGAAACTGACCAACATCCATAATCAATCTCTGAGGCCAAATTCGACATCAAAATAAAGACCCTCATCCCACCATCTGCAATTCATGTTTCAAGTATACATGGGTTAATGACATATTAGGGCCTGAACTACAGGGGGTGCGTCTAAAAGGGGCCTGGGTTTTTTTTTCCCGCTAGATCAGGGCTCAATATCATAATTTTTCGGCAGTTAAGGGCTTTTTGACGGAAATCGTTAGAAAAGTCAGTTAAGTGCCATGTGCATGGCACGTGATCGTCAAAATGGATGGGTTTGTAATGAATCTTAGCAATGAAGGACTGTAATGAAATTTCTGAAACTTAGAGGGTTTAAAAATGAAATAAATATTTTTTTCTAAATAATCAAGTATATAATAAAATAAGTAATTATCATATATAAAATAAATTTATTAAAAAAATTAAAATTATTAAACAAATTAATCTACTCCCCCTGGTCCAAAATAATTGTCGCTTTTAGTCAATCAGATGTAACTTTGACCAATAATTTAAATAAAAAATAATAATGCTAATAAAAATTTAAAATTTGTCATTGTATTAATATTCCGTCTGTCCCTAAATGAGTGTCTATTTTCAAGAAATCTTTGTCACAAAATGAGTGTCTTTTTTTTAACATAACTTTGTCCCTAAATGTTTTTTTTTTTTCGAATTTTTTTTCACCGGTTTCTTTATATGCGTAAAACTAGATGTTTGGAAAGGAGATTACAAAATTATATATGAATATTTGCTAACAAATTGTAAAACAAAGTTGAGATTTTCAGTAATTTGGACACTCATTTAGGGACAGAGGTAGTAATACTTTTAATATCAATTTTTTAGATTTTTATTAAGATCATTATTTTTTGTTTAAATTTATTGGTCAAACTTACATCTGTTTGACCAAAGTGACAGTTATTTTGGATCAGGGGCAGTAGATTAATTTGTTTAATAATTTTAATTTTTTTAATAAATTTATTTTATATATGATAATTACTTATTTTATTATATACTTGATTATTTAGAAAAAATATTTATTTCATTTTTAAACCCTCTAAATTTCAGAAATTTCATTACAGTCCTTCATTGCTAAGATTCATTACAAACCCATCCATTTTGACGATCACGTGCCATGCACATGGCACTTAACTGACTTTTCTAACGATTTTCGTCAAAAAGCCCTTAACTGCCGAAAAATTATGATATTGAGCCCTGATCTAGCCAAAAAAAAAAACCCAGGCCCCTTTTAGACGCACCCCCTGCAGTTCAGGCCCTAATATGTCATTAACCCAGTATACATTTAGGTATGAATTTCTAGTGTTGTTTTTAGATTTTCCAAAAAATTAGCATCACTTTGTTTATAAAACTGAAATGTTTTTATTTGGCTAATGGGAATTTATTATTTGATTGTAGGGGCTTGCAATTGGGATTTAAAAGAATCTCTGGAACATGATGTTGCAACTGGGTAGCATAAATATAGAGAAACAGAGTAAAAGAAAGATGTTGAGAAAGAAACCTGTGCAGGGAAGAAATAGAGAGGAAGGATGCTTAGGGAGAATGGTAGCCGAATGAAAGAGTTTGAGACGGGGAAATGTGAAATGGGATGATGTATGAAGGAAGCTGGTGGGGTGGGGAGGATAGAGAAATGAGCAATTGCTCTTGTTTCTCACATTTGGCTTTATATACGCAGGGAATGACTGAAACCATGTATGACAAACCCACCGAATTGATTCATTCAAGATTTTAATTATCTGTCATTCTAACTTTCCAACTCTAATATGCCACGTTCAAGTTTTTTTTTTTAAAGCTGAAATCAATGTGGAGTTACGAAAATACCCTTGAAACTTTTCCTAAATTAGAAGGCAAGTTTAGGCGCCAAATTGCCTTATATGGCATGTCTTGTGTTATTAGTATAGTATAGATATAGTTATAATGATTAAAATAGCATAGATTTGTCGAAATGTTTAATACTCCATCCGTCCCAAAATGATCTTCGCGTTTGACTATTCAAACTTTTTAAGGATATGAAGGCTTGTTTCACTAGCCATGTTTTGCTTATGCCATTTTAAGCCTAAGTTTTAGAAAGAAGAACAACTTTTTGGGACAATGAGAAATGCCAAATGAGAAGATCATTCTGGGAAGGAGGGAGTAGTTTACAGTTTCATACTACCTAATGCATACACTAAGGCTCAAACTCGAGCTCGATAAGGCTCGAACTCGACTGAAGTAAAATTTTCAGGAAAAATGCTAAGCTCTAGCTTGGCTAGTTAAAATTCGAGTTCGATATCGAACCGAACAGCTCGCGAACAACTCCAAACTTTATTTGATTTGAGGTCGAACGATCAAACTGGGTTTGAGCTCGATAATTTATAAACGATCTCGAATTCGAAACACTAAAACTCGACTAGTTTACAACCTTAATTTAAACGTATCAGTACTAAAAAACGAGTCTAACAAAATACGAGTCAATTCAATAAAAATCACCATACTCATACGGAAAGAAAAGATTTGTGTGATGTTTGGATTTGTGGTTATTTGTACTTTGTAATTATTATTTTTTCTACGAGCAATGCTAGAGGCACAAAATAAGAGCACACAAAATCATGCTCACAACATGAGGTAGTGATATTTTATTAGTTGCATCGATAATGGACCCGCCACACTCTAATTAAAAGCACCAATAAAATCATTACACCTAGGATTTTGTGAGCAAAATTTTGTGACTTTTTTATGCCCCTAGTATTATTCTTTTTCTACTCCCTCAGTCCCATTTGTTTTGGCAACATTTGGTTTTTGTGATCAACACAAGTGAACTTTGGCTAAGCATTAATGTCAATTCAATTATCCTAATTTAATGAAATTCTTAAAATTGTTATTGAGAAATAACCAAGTCATTTCACCACTAACGAATTTTAGAATTTCTTTATGATAATTAGATTGATAATAATATTGGTCAAAATTCATTTTATTAACGATAAAAGTCAAATGTGGCCAATATAAACTAAAAAGAGCGAGTATTTTTTTCTAACTCAAGACCAAAATATTCTCATATACCTCTCTTTTACTTTGTTTTATGCACACTGACTTACAAAGTCAGAGAATAAAACATGAGAACAACAAAAAGACTGCAATCAGAACGTGCCCTAAATTTTAATAGGACACCTTTCACAAAACAGATACACGTGAAATTAAGGATTAGAAATCTAGATTGAGAATTAAAATTTTACAATATAAAAGATCTAATTTGAATAGGGAATTCATCTTTGAGAAAATTTTGGGGGAAACTAGTTTCCCCATAAGTTATAAAAAGTCCTGTTTTTACAGGAGTTAAAGTTTAGGGTTTAGGGTTTAGGCCTTTTAGGGTTTAAGAAGGGTTAAAAAAACATGACTTTTTATAACTTATGGAGGAACTAGTCTCCCCCAAAACCAACTCTTTATCTTTTAAAGAAAAAAGATAAGTGAAATTTGGAAGAAAAGATTTTTGCGCTGTTTGGATTTGAGGCTATTTTTGTCTGATCTTTTGTTTCTTACTTTGGACTCAAATATTATCGAATGCCATGTATCCTTATTATCCCCTCTCACATCAGCCACATTTCTTCCCACATCCATCTACTCTCTCTCTCTCTTTCTCTCCCCCGGCCTCAAATTTTAGAGGCAAAATCAACCGTTCAAATGGTTTTATTTTGTGTTCATTTTATTTCTTAAATCAAATCTAGGTGTTAGGTCCTAACTTATTGTTTTGGTGAAGATTGATCATTTAACTAACGGGTTAAAGTTAAGTGGTCAAACATGTCAAGAAAGAAAAGTTTCCAAACTTACACAAAGACCCCTTCATGTTTTCTATGTTTTTCAACCCTGATTTTCACCACCTATCGAGACCGAGAAATATCCAATATTAGACTCATTAGAAAGCTAATTCAATGAGCTACAAGAATGTGCAATCAGATTTTGCATCCATCCATCCATCCAGTGAAAAGTTACACCTAAATTACCAAAAGGTGAAAACAACGATAGCCAAAAGTTGAGGGTTCAAAGTGAAAGTTTGATTTTCATCATCCTACACATTCAAGACTACACATTCAACATGGAAGAAAAGTTTATGAAGATGCTATTCTTCATTTCCCCAACAATATGCATTAAGTTTGAAGAAAAAAAAACATTGAAGACCAAGCATTGAAGTCTCCATTGACCAAGCCAAACGGTTACTTTCTCTTTCACCATATAAATTGAACCCAAACTCCCCTTTTACCAGTGTGTCTCCCACACCAAATACCCTCCCTTTTATTGTCTCAGTGTGTGCAACAAAAACCATTTGCACACACAAATATTGAGATACAACACCCTTCACCATTTATCCACTAGTGTGCTTGCATCACTATATCCCAACCTCCCCTAGTGAGCAATATACACCAATTGCTACATTACCCTTTAATCCTTCACACTTAACCCCTCACCCTTTTTACCCTACCAATCAACCCAATTAAACCTTGCAACTATTAAGGGGGAACACCGACGAGCCAAAGAATCGCTTCCATCCGACAACCATAGTGTCAATCCAAGGAAGAACAATTTTTTATTCACACTTGTGATGTTTATTTTCTTTTTTCGCTTTGGAAGAAGCAACCTTAATTGATGAGTCAATTAAGTAGATGGGGTTCGAGGAACTTGCCTTATCAATTCTTGTAACTCTTATAGAAGAGAATATTATAGTGAATTGATCTCACTTGTCAGGGACAGTGGGGGTGGATGTAGGAGATGGGTTTTGCCTCCGAACCACTTGAAAAATTCTCGCCTCTTGTCTCTTTTTATTTCTTATCTTGCACTTTAATTTTCAATTTCATTTATATTTCTTGCTTTAATATATTATTGCTTGATCACATAGACAAGATAAAATTGACAAAGAAATTAGGAATATATATGTTAGACAACAACCATAAGGCTTAAGAAAATATATATTCCGCTGCGCATATTTCTCTATCATTTTGGCCTTAAGAATGTTTTAATGAAAACCGGGACCTTTCAATTGGTATCAGAGCATGGTTCTTAGAGACTTTAGTGTCTCCAAGCTTAACATCTCGTGAAGATCCATGCTTATATGTCTAACATATTTTTGTGTTTGAACACCCTATTTGATCATCTTGGATCATTTCCCTAGTTTCCTTATTTTTGGTAAGACAAAGAGAGGTCACGAGTTAGAGACTCCTAGGGTAGTTTCTAGGGGGAAGATTAATCACCTTCCTTGGGCTCGATGACACTGACCGGCAAACTCGTTGGCACTTATTTTAGTGCAGCCCCTCATGCCCACCGACTGCTTATGTTGGGCTTTAAATTACTAGAATTTAGAAATTCCCCTTATGCTTAAATCTATTTATTTGATTATAAAGAATCATTTACTTCTTCTCGTTTGTGATTTTAGGAGAAATGAAATTTGATGCTCGACGGCTAGTGGAATCACGAAGCCCAATCAAAGTCGAAGAAAACTTGGATGCAAGAAGAACATACGGCACCAAGAACAAATTTGAGGGGGAACCGAGCCTTTTTTAAGGATTTGTTTTGACCTATTTACTTCAAAAACCCATGTCACCATTTTAGGGGGAAGAAAGAACCTCTGAAGGACGTGTCATAGCCCCCGTTGCACCAACAAACCATCCTAAAATACCCATTTTCAAATGAAATCAAGTTGCTGGAAATCTGACTTTCAGCTTTGACACCCTTCACGGAAATTGCAATATCTCTCTGCCCGCTCGACGAAATTGCATTCCAATTTTTTTGTGAGTAAAGTAGACTCATAGACCTTTCCAGAAAGTATAATTTTGAAGCCTAAAACCTTGTGAGTCAATACCAGATTATGCTTGAAGTTCATGTTCTGGACAGCTAACCCCAACGTCTTGGACAGCTAAGACTTAGCCTCTTGACAGCTAAGTCCCAACCTCTTCGACAGCAAAACCCTTGACACCAAACCCTTGGAAAGAACACCCTTGAAAACCCCATAAACACTGAACCTAAGTCAGCTAACCCTCCCTCAGAAAGCAACCCCGAAACTCTTGACAGCTAACCCCAAAAACCTTGATAGCTGACCCAAAATCTGGTTTAACACCTTCCATGAAAAACACAATATCTCACTCTCTCCATATCGAAACCCCAAACCGATTTTTCCTGTGTAAACTAGGCACAGGGGGCTTTCCAAAAATATCTACTACATATTTTGATTCATTATTGATGTAGCAGAATACAAACTAGATCAACCACGACAGAAGATCTAGCATAAAACAGAAGGAATGAAACCTTCAACAAGCCAACAATGGCTTCTAGGGTTAAAACCCACAAAGTTGCCAAGAAAACTTTAAAATAAATTAATCAAAAAACATGTTCAACAATGAAAAGAAAGAAAGTATTTAAACCTAGCAACTACTAAAACCCTAATCCTATCAGTACTTGTTAACAAAATACCAAAATACCCTTAAATGTTTGCAAAGGAAATAAAACAAATTCGACCAAAAATTGTTGCTGGCGCCAGGCATGGTCGTGCCATATTGTTCGAGCTCTCCATCCTTTTCACCCAGATCGCGCACAATCGAGCATTGCACTTTGCACGGCCGTGCATTCCTGGTCCGGGCGGGTCCTTTCTGTGATCCGGGCGGACCTTTACTGGGTCTTGGCGATTTATTCTTCTTGCTAGATCATACACCCCCACTTTAAAATGATTCGTCTCCGAATCATGTACCATAAAAGAACCACGCCGTCCGGGAGTAGGTAGCATGCACTTGGCACGGTAAGTCGTGTGTGTTGGCTGTCTCGTATCACGAATCGGTGGAATTCTAAATGCATCCTTCCGCTTAGCTCTCCGTGCTGCAACAGCTAAACCAATCACCCGAGCAGTACCTGAAATACAGGATTTTGCAGCACACAAGGAAATAATTCATTTCACTTTATCAACGTTAGGACGAACCCCTTTATCTCGCAACGGGCATAAATTAATTTTGACCCCCTCCTTCACAAAGCTAATAACATTAGTACACCCATTGTGAGTAGAATCAACGTCATAATTCCAAGGTCGCCCAAGCAATAACTGACACGCTCTCATATCAATAACATCACAAATAGCCACATCCTTATAATTACAAATAGAAAAAGGAATGACACATTGTTCCGTTACCTTTATTTTACCAGTAGCATTAATCCACCCCACGTAATATGGAGTAGGATGTTTCGTAACCTCCAGTTGCAATTTATCCACCGCCCCCTAGCAATCAAATTATCACAGCTCCCACTATCCACAATGACTTTGACCTTGTTATCCGCTATAAGCCCAATAGTGCGAAAATACCATGTCTGTTAGGAGGTTCATCGACCGCTGGGGTTGTCAAGGTCACTTTATTACACACAAGTGCCTCATGGTCACCCTCATCACTTTCCTCATTCGGGTTTACCCAAATTTCTAGAATGGCATCATCATCTTCCTTCTTGTTGGAGATTATTCTCTAAGCCCTTGAGAAAGGCCTTACGTTGCATCATGTTCTCATTTGTTATGGAGATAACAAACCTGGATTATTATATGTTTTACATGTTTATTATAATAATCTCCGTCCCTAGTACTTATGAAGAACTAGTATAAGTTTAATTGATGATCATATGATGATCATGTGTATATGATACAAATTAAGCTTATGGGTACTTGTTGGAGAACAAGTACTGGACTTGACCCACCTTGAGATTTATGTCATGGTCAGATGTCATAATTAAATCTCATAATAGTTATATCATTTATCCTTAGACCTGAGATTATCATAGTCTTCCACATGATGAACATTATGTTTGACGTACTCAAACGCTACCCCTAACCGGGTGGTTATAAAGGCTACGATTGGCATAATCGGATTCATCTAGGGAAGAATGATAAATCAAGATGGGATTTGTCCCTCTCTCAAGAGAGATATCTGCTTGGCCTCTCGATGAGTGAGATTGATGATAGTGTATGGTCATACCCAAATGAATTGAAATGTTCAATGTCATTTGCTCATATCAATCTACTCGGGATCGAGAAAGCATTAGACAACATAAGTTGACATGGACCATGACTTATGTCCAATATGATATCACGTGACAAAAGGATTGTGATATGTTCTATAAGGATGAACGAACGTCGTTAAGTTATATTAATTGGGTAATCATGATGGCTTGCTAGAGTCCGCTCATGATTTATGAGTTTTGACCTTAGTTGGACTCATTACCAACTTGATATAATCCTATGGGGTCACACACAAAAGAACGAATTGTTTGAAATGTTGGATATTATGCCCTAGGCCCTTGAGAAAGGCCTATGCGTTATATCATAGCTTCATTGTTATAGAGATAACAAACCCAATTATTATATCTTTTGCATGTTTATTATAATAATCATTGTCCCTAGCACTTATGAAGGGCTATCATGAGTTTGATGGATAATTATATGATGATTATAGCGCATAGGATGCGGATTAAACTTGTGGGTACATGTTGGAGAACAAGTACTGGATAGACCCGTTATGAGATTTATGTCATGGTCAAATGTCATAATTAAATCTCATAATAGTTATATCATTTATCCTTAGACCTGAGATTATCATAGTCTTCCACATGATGAACATTATGTTTGACGTACTTAAACGCTACCCCTAACCGGGTGGTTATAAAGGCTACGATTGGCATAATCGGATTCTTGTAGGGAAGAATGATAAGTCAAGATGGAATTTGTCCCTCTCTCAAGAGAGATATCTGCTTGGCCACTCGATGAGTGAGATTGATAAAAGTGTACGTCCGTACCCAAATGAATTGAAGCGTTCAATGTTATTTGCTCATATCAATCTACTCAGGATCGAGAAAGCATTGGACAACATAAGTTGACGTGGACCATGACTTATGTCCAATATGATATCGTGTGACAAAGGGATTGTGATATGTTCTATAAGGTTACTTTGGGCTTTCAAAGTTATACTAATTGGGTAGTCATAATCGCTTGCTAGAGTCCGCTTATGACTTACGGGTTCTGACTCGTTCGACTCGTTGCCAACTTAGTATAATCCTATTGGGTCACACACAATAGAACGGATTGAATAAGGCACAGAAAACGGGAAAAACTGGATCCTGTTGGAAGGATCCGTACGGATGGTTTGGGAGCCACCCAACCAATCCTTACGGATGGTTTGTCCGGCCGAAAACAGTTTCTTCAGACTTCTTGTTTGACAAGGAATTCTGATCCCAAAAGGAATTAGGTTTATACCCTATTATATATGTGTGCAGTCGGGTTTGAGAAACCTAATAGTTGATTTTAGAAATTATAACATGTTCTTTGAGAAACAATTACACACATATAGAGGGGATTATTAGTTTTGAGATTTAGAATCATCAAAACTCAATAATCAATGGAGCAAAATAATTCCTATGAAGAAATCGTTTCTTTATCAAGCCTTGGGTCTAGCAATCCAGATCAAGAAGGTGTTCTTGATATCCGTTCGACGTGTGGATACCGATAGAGGGTGTTTGCTTTAACACCTCAAAGTCCGTGTTCATGGATTCGATCTTCAAGGGTATGTTTGTTTCATCTTGTATTTAATTTAATCAACATGCACGTATCCGGGCTCTTGGGTGTTTGATTTATATGTTTAATTCCGCTGCGCATGATGCATCAAAACCCAACATGAAAGGCTAAAATTAAGTTTTTGGTGGTGCTCGGCCGAGCACCTCATATGACTCGACCGAGCAAGAGTTAACAGAAACTTGATAATTTTGGTACAGAGGTGCTCGGCCGAGCACCTTATAAGACTCGGCCGAGCAGGCCCTATTCAGGCCCAGATTTCTGATTTCGTGTTTTGACGGGTTTTGACCTATTTCTCCTAAAAGGTTTAGGACTAATTAGTTTAAATACCTCTCTCTTAACCCTAATCAGTGAGAGTTGATATTGTATCATTATTGGTAGCCTCCGTGTGTTTGAGAAACATATTCTTGAGTTTAGATTAATAATCGAAAGCTCAAGAACACCAATAAATTCATATAGCCTTTGAAGATTAGAAAAGCGTTTTCTAATGGGTCTAGCAATCCAGATCTAGAATGGTTCTAGATATTCATTCGCGTGTGGATACACATAGAGGATGCTTGCTTTAGCATCTCAAGTTCGTGTTCCTGTGATCGTGATCCGATGAACTTGAAGAACGAGGAGATCAAATCTAAAGCTTGAAGACTTGAAGATCCGAAAAAATTAAATGCACAACAACGGTTAGTATTCTAAATTCATCTTGCTATTAATTTAATCATCATGAATGGATCTTGGGGCTTAGGGTTTTGTTAATTTCATATTGCTTTATTCCGCTGCGCAAGGTACCTCAAAACCCAACAGTGGTATCAGAGCCCCGTTCATGTATGGTTATTTTAATATTATCATGTTTAATATATAATTTGATTATATGATCTAGAATGATGAGAATTTAGAATAAGGGATTTATATGAATTGTTTGGTGAAACAATTATATATTTGATATAGTATGATTATGAACAAGGTTTTCAAGATGCATGATTAATATGATTAATCTATTTATCGGATCATCAATTTCTTTAATTGGATTATTGAACTGATGATTCTTGATCTTGAAGAACAAATTGTTTGTTCTTAGGGTTTGATGTTTATGAAAATTTGATTATCATAAATAGTTGAATTCTTAAAAGATCAAGTTTTGATAAATTGCGATCGTGCGGTTCGCGTGCAATACACGTTTTGTGCAGAATTTTCGTGTAGATTACGTGCAGCGCACGTGCAGTCCAGAATTTTGTGCAGAATTTTCGTGCAGTTCGCGTGCAATGCACGAATTCGTGCAGATTTTTCGTGCAGTGCAGATTTCTGAATTCGTGATTTTCAGACTTGGAGATGCATTGTAGAATACGTATTGTTCATGGAATTGGATTCTATGAAGTAATAAATTCTTAATAGAGTTTGACTCTATGAAAGAAGTCACTATTCAATATGTATTATACCTAGAGTGGGACTCTAAGAAAATCTAAAATTCATAATTATATTCACATAGTATCCGTTCATTAATTAATTGGATTAATTATACCTTTGTTATGCGCGTTGCTATATGAAAGAACCTTCTTGAAAATTTAAGTCATGTGCCAACCCATGATGGACACTTGTGAGTACACCGGGTAATTTTATGTGGGCTCTGCCAAAGCGAGGTGCATTAATTCTATCAGTGTATGAGCAAGATGAGTGAATGAGAGTTTCCTATGCGTCCATCATGGTTTGACTTAATTAGGCTATCAAAAGACAAAGTTTTGGGACTAAGGCACAAGATGAGATTAAAACATGTTTGACATAAGATGTCTAATTAAATCTCATAAAAGATCTAAGAGTCACATATGATGTGATTAATAAGAGTTATCTACCTAATTAATTTAATTTTGAGCAATATCTCCAAAGCGGACTTAAATTTAAATTAAAGTTGGATCTTAGCCTACATAAATTATATTATACAATTGTTGTATATGAAGGTTATATAATTTAATGGGAGTGTTTATGAAATACAAATAATTTATCTCTTAAATGATTGGTATGAAATATAGGTGTATATTTGTTTGCATATTTGTGTAGAATGTTTTATTATGCTTTAATTATGTTTATTACTGCGATCTGTTCTTGAAAGAACAAAGTTAAAAAAGAATGAAATTAATTTCTTTGATTGGATCATGAGCTTAAGAATTGTTCTAAAGCAAGAACGGAAATTATACATTCTTAATAATCCTAAGTAACCTAAATTGCAATATTAATTTGATTAATATGTTCCGTGGGTTCATCAAAATTTATTTTGATTAACTTGTTGATGATCTTAGATTCATGAATAAATTGTTTATTCTTGGTTTTGATAATCATGATGATTGGATCACCATGAACACAAAATCCTAATTGAATCAAGGAAAGCAATTTTAAGGTAAATTTTGGAAATTTAAAATCTACCGCTTTTATGATAAATATTTTGAGTTGAATTTAATTGTCAGATGGCTGGTTTTAGAAACCGTGTTTCCTGAAATTAAATGTCAGTTTCAAAATTAATCTGGGATTGAATCTATTTTCAGATGGCTGGTTTTAGATACCGTGTTTCCTGAAAAATGATGTCAATACAGAAGTCAGAATCATGAATTGTTCTTGATTGCTGAAATCAGTTAAATTGGTGAGACATGGAATTTAGAAACAAGACTACAGATTCATATGGAAATGTGGATGCCTTTTGGCTTAGTTTCGGCCGTATGGACTGTTCTCTAAATTTCTGAATGATGTACGGAATTGTGGATGCCTTTTGGCTTAGTTTCGGCCGTACAGTTTGTGCTCTCAATATCTGAGATAAAGTGCGGAGATATGATGATCTAAGTCGAAAATTTGATTTTTGACTTAATGAATTTCTAAAAGGAAAGAGGATTAAAAGATAAAGGTAAGACAAAGGTTGTCAAACCTAAAGGAAATAATTGTGGCTAAAGTTATAACTCTAAATAGTACAATTTGGTAACGTGGCAATTGGATTGACCATTTAAAATTGTAATCAAAATTCTGGATGATCAAAAAAAGTGAATGGTAGTGAACTACCACTTCGGACATTTATATTATAAGATTAATCTTTCTAATTTTACTTATTGGGTATTGGATACCGGATTTGATCACACATTTGTAAAGTGTGCAAGAATTAGTAAATTGAAAGACTACTTAAAAGTAAAGTTAATCTACGAATGTTAATGATGCAAGAGTTACAAAATTGTTCGTAGAACACTTATGAAGTGGCTTTATTTATTACGTGGAAAAGTATTATTTTGCTATAAGATAATGAAGGATATTAATTTCTTATTGAGAATAAGAAAGTGCTTTATTTATTATGATTTACTTTGTCGTATTGTTAAATCATATAAATAAATCTAATATCCTAATCTTGAAGAATAAAATAATGAATAAGATTATAGCATAAATTATTATTAAAATTCTTAAGGCATTATTGTTTTGATCAAATAAATAAGAAACGCATATCTAAAATTCCGTGGGACGGAGTTTTAAAGTCATACGATTTTGAATCATATGATATATGCAAATCTTATTTACTTGGACCAAGACATCTTTTACTAGGAGTAGTAAAAGGGCTAGTGGCTTATTAAACCTAATACATGTCGATGTATATGGTTCATTAAATGGCAATGCTAAAAGTGGATTTTGGTAAAACTTGGCAAAACTATTCAAAGATTTCGATACAATCGTGATGATGAATAATTGAACCAAGAATTTGACAATCATTTTAAGATTGTGAAATCGTTTCACAATTAACTCCACCAAGAACACCATTTTGAATGATGTGTCTAAATGGAGGAATTGAACCTTATTGGATATGGTTCATTAGATGATAAAAGTTAAATTGATCTTCCATTATTTATTTTGGGGTTATGCATTGGAGACTGCTATAATTACACTAATTTGAGTTCCATCAAAATAGTTTCAAAGGAACCATATATGATATGGAATGAAAGAAAAACTCAATTTGTCTTTCGTGTAGATTTAAGATGGTGAGACTTTTGTAAAAAGACTTTTTTGGAACAAGCTCACACTTAAATCTAATAAATGTATTTTCATGGGATATCCTAAGAAAACTTGAGGATATTATTTTACTTATAAAGAACAAATCGTTTGTTGCTTATGATGATACTTTTCTAGATAAATTGTTTATCTCTAAAAGAACCAGTGGGAGTAAAATATATCTCGAATGGTTCGAGACTTAGAAAATTACATTGAACCTTTGATGGAAATTGAACAAAGATTTACAAGGAGTTGTGAAAATTCGCTCAAGTTACACAAGTTACTTGCATATGTGATAGGATACAGTCAATAACAAGAAATACTGGATCTCTCAAAATAGAATGTATTGAGGTAAAGTTCATTGAGAATGACATATTTACCACCTATCAAAATGCGAAGTCCGCTCCGTATTTAGATTAATGGCTTGGAGTCATAAAATCTAAAAGGCAATCCATGTTATATAATCAAGTTTGGAACTTGATCGTTCTAACTTAAGGTGTAAAAACCAAAGGATGGAGTTGAATTTTCTTGGAGAAAACTAACATGGGTAGCAAGGAACATACTCTTTAAACAAGACTAAGTGTGAAAGGTTGAATCATATTTCGACTATGATAAAACTTTCTTACTCGTAGTCATGTTTTAAGACATTAGAATTCTCATTGTCATATCCTCATGTTTGGAATATGAGATTTGACAAATGAATATCAAAACAGAGTTCCTTAATGGAAATTAACTTAAGGATGTATTGGATACAACCTAAAGGATTTGATAGTCTAGGAAATTCTAATAGAGTATGTTAGTTGTGGAAATCCATGGGATGGATGGAAGCAAGCCTCTTGGAGTTGAAACAATCATTTTGATGAAGTGTTCAAATTGTTTGAAATTCATCAAAGATGAGACTTGTGTTTGCTAAGAAATTAGTGGGAGCATAGTCTAATTCCTAGTCCTGTATATGTGGTTGACATATAATTCATTTTAAAAGAGTTTCTTAATGAAAGACTTAGGAAGAAACCGCTTACATCCTTGGAATTAATATCTATTGATATAAATCTAGGAAGTTGATTGATTTGTGTCAAAGTACTTATAAAGACAAAGTACTGAATCGTTCAGTATGCAAGTCTCTTGGAGAAAACTTGCAAGGTCGTCTAATGACAATATTCTTGGCAAGACTTAGTCTTAGTGGAAGTCTAATGAGCAAGAATACATGATTAGGATTCCATATGCTTCGGCAATTAGATCTATCATGTATGTCACATTATGTACTTAGACGGGATAACTCATATACTTGGAGTATGATGTGTAAGAACATGGCTTGCAACACAAGTCGTTTAGACTTCCATTCATAAAGTTATGATTATAATATTAATTTATAAAGTATAGTTGATAATAAAATGTGTAGAATTCCTGGATATATATTACCTAATTGTGATGGGCAAAAGGGTAATTTATTATCATAAAGCTTGAAATGGTGTGGTCCCTAAATGAAATGTCACCAAGTCTACTATATAAAGGGCATTCCATCAACCCTTTAGACTACTCCATTTTTCATAGTACTCTCTCCATAAATCTTCATTAAGTGTTAAAGAAGTAAAAGAGGAAAGACATTCATCATTTAGAAGATCATTCTCCTACTTGTTCTTTATCTTCATTTCTCCCTACTTCATAATGGATTCAACAGGTATTTGTTCTTAACGCTTCCGCTTCATCTCTTCCTCAATCCTATTCTAAAGTGAGTGTGGCATTCAGGGATTAAAATTGTTCCAACAATTGGTATCAGAGCCCCGCTCATTATTTAGTTTGAGTTTGAGTTCTTGTATTAAGAAAAAGCTTTCATGCTTTACTTTGATTCATTTTCTCTGTTGAATCATAAGGTTTTTGATGTCGATTAGGGACTCTAATTCGTTAATAGAGTGCTGATGATCTTCATCTAAAATTAAGAAAAATGGTTTGAAAGTTTTTTTGTTCATTAAAAGGTTCAAGTGAGACTATCCCTTCATAACATGGTTTTATGTTTTAAGTGCATACCATGTGGATCTACTCACTTGATTCCATTAATTTTTTAAAAAAGCAAGATTATCCTAAATAACATGGTTTTATGTTTTAAGTACATACCATGCGGATCTACTTGCAATTCATTTGATTTTGAGGAAAATTTAGACAAAAATTCAGAAGTGCAGATTATATGGCACGGTCGTGCTCTTTGTTTTGGCACGGCCGTGCGCCTCTATTACCTTGAACCGGTGTGTACATTGGTGCTGGTCCGGACGGGTGTGTTGTTTAAACCGGTCGGACCGTTTCGTTTGGCACGGTCATGTCTATTATTTTGGCACGGTCGTGCCATCTGCACCGTGAAAGCATGTTTTTTCCCCATATTTTGGCACGGTCGTGCCCTTTGTTTGGCACGGTCGTGCTAAGTATGTCGAAAGAAAATCAAGTTCTGCAATATTTTGTTATTTTCTCTTGAACAAAAATCATTCATTTTTCAAACCTTAAAGCTTGGATTAATTATATGCTTAAATAATTTTATTCATTGTTTAAATAATATTATCACCCAAGTGATTAACGTTATTTAAATGCAAAATTATTAAAGTGTTGAATGTTTGAGTTAATATGTGAATGACTTGAATTTTCCAAAGAAGATCTTGACATTTGACTAAACTTAGGCATTCATGTGGTAACAAATAAAATGAACATTAGGATATTTTCTTAGGTACTTATGTCGGCCCAAAGGAAGATTAAGTATTTATTAAAATATAAGTTCAAATTACTTGTTACCTAAGGCAATCATTTATGAGTCAACTCGCAATCCAAAGATTAGTTTTGATGTCATGTTGATTGTCTTATTGATGGATTTCGTTGATATAATTAATCATTTTTTATTTTGTAGTTTCTTATTCATGTTTTGTTTTCATTCTTTTTTGTTCTCACAACCCAACAGATTTACTTATTGCTTCATCCGTGATTACTGCTATGAGTACTTTACCGATGCTTAACGGGACTAATTTTAAAACTTGGAAAAATAAATTAATGATGATCTTAGGCTATATGGTCATAGATAACGCATTAAGAGAACCGTTTCCTCTTCCTCTTTCTAATATAAGCACTCAAGAAGATTGCTTAAATAATGAGAAGTGGGAACGCTCCAACCGCGTGAGCCTAATGATCATGAATATAGTTGTCCCGGAGACCATTTTGGACGGTGTCTCCAAGGACGTTGATGCTAAAACATTCCTTGATATGATTGAGGGATGTTTGGCATCTACCTCTTCTCATGGGACAAAGAGAAAAGGGAAGGAAACTGTGGTTGCAAGTAATGAGAAGTCTAAAGGATCATCTAATGATCATAAAGAAATGCTTCTTTTGCAAGGACCTTACTAATATGAAGTTCGATTACCCTAAGTATCATGCTTGGCGTGAAAGGTATATCATTTGGTCTTGTTTGTATTGTATTGAGGCTAATTTGGTTTCAATTCCTACATATACATGGTGATTGGATTTTGGTGCGACCACTCACATAAAGATGTTTAAGTAGGATTTGCTTCTGGTAAATTAATCACTCGCCACCTTTTTCTTTTTACTTCTAATTTCCCCCTTTTTTGAGTTTTTTTTTTTCCTTTGGACTAACCGATTCGTTTGATTTGTAAAATTTTAATGCTTGATCTGTGATCCATTGCACTCGGATCTGATCTTTCTGAAATGGGTATTGGTTAATTTTATGCTATTTGATCTTAGGAAAATATATAGTTTTTTATTTGGGATTTATTGTGATTTTGTAATGGTTGATTTTTGTTCATTTCTGCATTTAGGGTTGATGGTAGGGTGGCTGCGATTCATACATTCATATGATTCCCTTGCATTGTGTTTTTTCAACTACCCTTGTACTCTGTTTGGTTCTTGAAAATATTTGAAAATTTGCAAGGAGGAGTGTAATGAAAAATGAATTTTTCTTTCAAGAAATAGATTTAACTTTGGCTTGTTACATTTGATTCTAACTTTTGTGCTAGAAGTTAGTCTAGTCTAGTCCAGTATGAATAATTAGTTATACTCGCTTCATAAATAAGTCCTATTTTGGCTCTCTATTTCGTTTCCATTTGTACACACACTCTCTGTGATCCAAACAGGACATCCTCTATTGAGGGAGAATTAGTATCCAATTTTGTGTAGTTTACGAGTCAAGTTCTTCTTTTCTTCCAAGTGTTTTGATTTCGCGTATTGGCTTTTGGCTAATGTTGGTTTAGTTGTGGCTCTTTTAAGATCTGATTCTGTGATAATTCCTTTTGATAATGGTTCGTTATTAGCTGAATTTTCTATAGGCTGTAATGATACTTCCTCCTTCTCAAAATGATCTTCACGTTTGACAATTCAAACTTTTTAAGGATATGAACACTTGCTTCACTAGCCAAGTTGTGTTTATGCACATTTAAGCCCAAATTGTGGAAATAAGAAGAAATGTTTGGGACAATGAAAAATGGCATATGAGAAGATCCTTTCGGGATAGAGGGAGTGTAAATAAGAATACATACAGGATTAGACAGGTGGTTGTGTCTATGTAGAATATTTAAACTGGAAGAGGAAGGGGATTTATTATTAGAGTAACTGTCACGTGATAGATTCAAATTTGGGGAATCCGTTGATGATTATCTATCAGTTAGCTGATATTGGGCTCTCTCAGTTTGATAGTTTGCATCTGCTGGGATATTATGCTCATGTCTTAATTTTCATCTCAATTTGGGTGCTTTGCCAGCACTATACTCCCTCCGTCCTAAATTTATCTTCCCATTCGACTATTCAAACTTTTTAAGGATGTGAACACTTGCTTCACTAGCCATATTTTGTTTATGCACTTTTAAGCCCAAATTGTGAAGAACTTTTTGGGACAATGAGAAATGGCAAATGGGAAGATCATTTTGGGACAGAGGGAGTATAAATATTTAAATTAGGCCATGTGTTTTTCATCATTTTACTGATGTCCAACTATTTGCGTTGTTTAGAACTTCAGATTATATGTGAATGGATTCACCTGAATACTTGAAATTGTGGACAAACAAAGATAATATCAAGATTAACAATGTCATATGATATGCATATCCTATACTTGAGGAAAATTTATGTGTGTTTTATTTTGGATACTTACATACTCTGGAGGAACAACTTCTCAAGATATCTTGAGCTCTTTCTAGGCATCAGTCTACGATATCCATAAAGAGGCTTTTGCGAATTCTTTTTTCTTAATGATTCATTCCTCTCCCATTATAAACGTGTAATTTCATACAACTGTGCTTACTTTTCAAGGTTTAATTTTCTAAACTTTTTCATTTTTTTTTTTTAAGTTGGAACCATTACACTTTTACCAACATTCATCTTACATATACTTGTGTCTTAGTTTTGTTAGTCCAAGGTTGTGCTAAGGCTGAACTTTTTTTGTTTACTTACTTTTTGACTGTTTGGTCGGGGATTGAGTGGGGAAAAGTTGGTGGTGTTTGCAAGAGTTCATTTCTGTTTGTTTCATTTGTGTGATAACCAATCATGATTGGAATCAAGGCTAAGTCGAGTGGATTTGAGCTCGAGTACTTTTACCAAGCACGTGCTGATGTATTAGTAAGATTGTCTGATGTTATCCGTTACTCCCCCGTACGGAATAAATGTCACAGTTGACAGGTTGAGATAATTTAAGCTTTTTGATATGTTTCCTTGATTGCCCTATCTATTCACATGCGTAAAGTCCTTGTACTTTCCATGGCATTGCATTGTTTGTTTTACTAGAATGAGTTGTATGAAGATCACCAAACTTTGTATCCTATTTTAGAAATTCGACATTTGGGGACAAACTAAAATGGAAAGTAAGACATTAGTTCCGGGACGGAGGGAGTATTTCTTCATCTGTTGTTTTAAGATCATCGCTGGAATTACGCACCACCTGTTGACTTTTTTCTTTCTATTGCTTGCATGCAGTTGTTAAGGATCTGAAGTATCTTGACTCTCATGAATGGGTCAAGGTTGATGGAAACAATGCAACTATAGGCATTACGGACCATGCCCAAGATCACTTAGGTGATGTTGTTTATGTTGAGTTACCGGAAGTTGGGGCCTCTGTAAAACAGGGAGATGGTTTTGGTGCAGTGGAGAGTGTAAAGGCTACAAGTGATGTCACTCTCCTGTCTCGGGAAGTGTAGTTGCAGTCAACGAAGAGCTTAATGACTCCCCTGGTTTGGTAAGTCATCAAATTCTTGAGAAATCGGTTCTTGGGTCTAAAACATTTGTATTCTTGATACTCCCTCTGTCCCGGAAAGTTTGTCCCATTTTGACTTTTTATGGTCAACAAAAATGATAATTCATAATTTTAACACCCAAATGATAATTCACAATATAGAAGTTAAACGAGGTAGATTTGGACTCATGCCGTCCTGTGGATACTTAATGCATTGTGCTTTAGCTATGTACTTGCTACCATTAAGCTTTAGATTTGAACATTTAAAGAACACTTTGAACGCGCAAAAGTTTATTTGTGTCCCCCGAGTTTAAAGGCACTATGAAGGACAGTCTTCTTGCATCTCACATCCGTATGGATCTAGGTGCATAGTATTCTTATCATATTTTAATGTTAATTCACTTATCCAAATAAAATTCTAAAACTTGTTATGGATACAACATTAAAAGTACTACCACAAACAATTTCTAGATTTTCATTAAAATAAATAGGGTAACTATGTAACCTGGATTTACGCAGGGGAGGTAAAGCTCTCTACCAAGTTTCTACTCAGATCTGGAGACTTTTGTTTAAGCTAGGATAATAATCTACCAGTTGATTCCAGTATATATGAGTTCAGATATACTCTCTCTCCGTCCTTTAACAAATGTCACACTTTCTTTTTTGTCCGTCCCGAAATAAATATTGCGATTATGAATAAAGAATAGTTTTAGTGCAATTTTAACAGGATAAAAGCAATGTACAGACGATACCAGTAAAATGTATTCCTTAAAATTATTGACAAGTTAAATGCGGCATTTTATTATGGGATGCAGGGAGTAATTATAAGTGCTATTTGCGCTTTTCATATTAAATCTATCTTTATTTGCAGGTTAATGCAAGCCCATATGAAAATGGATGGATTATAAAGGTGGAGATAAGCAATTCTGGAGAATTGAAATCTTTGATGGATTCTGATCAGTACTCCAAGTTTTGTGAAGAAGAAGATGCAAAGCACTAATGAATCTTCTTGCTCGTTTATTGGATTTGGCTATCACTCTCTCTCCTTTTTTTTTTTTTTTTTTTCAAATTGGTAACAGTCCCTTTAATTTGTTGAATGTTTTTGATCAAGAATAATTTTGTGGGTCACATTTTGTTCCATTTGCAAGTGAGGTAAGAAGGTTATTGCTCATTTCAAGAATGAGTTGAAATTGAGTAATGTTACAGTCATCCATAAGCATTGTTGTTATTGTTTGATTTGATGTTTCATTGATATTTGGAGTCTACAAACAAAACACCTAATTATTTCTCCACCTTTCTCACAGAAAGATAGTCTCGTTTTGACTTTTGAAGGTTAATATGAACGAACTTTGACCAAAAATTGTGTCAATCTAATCATTATAGTTAAATTCCAAAAATTGTAATTGAGAAATTATTAAGTGATTTATCAATAGGAATTTTTGGAATTATTGTGATTATTAGATTGACACTAATGTTTGGTCAAAGTTTATTTTTGTTGACAATATAAAATCAAAATGAGACAATTTTTCCGAAACAGAGGGATTATTATTATTATTATTGTTTTTTTTTTTTTTTCAACACAACACCGAATTAGACTCTACCAATTTATTGCAAGAGATTTTTATAGAAAATTGGAGTCTTCCGTTGAAGCATTGTAAGCATAAAAAAAAAAAACACACAATTCCTCCCCTCCCAGTAAACTCGTGAACCAAAGATTCTTACTGTTTAAGTTTAAACTAGTATAACCCCCGTGCCATGCACGGGGTTGTATTTTCCCTTAAAATATAAGTAATATATTTATATATATATATATATATATATATATATATATATAAATAAAAAATCAGTTGTTATCATACATTTTGACAACTTTTTTAAATACACATTCGGTGGTACTTATATAAGAGACAAAAAATTTGTGTAAGAACACCATGACCCGTCTCATAGTAGAGACGGGTCATGGATCCGGGTTATTGGTGTGTTTTCACCCATGAGCCGCCGAAAAAAAATCTTTCAGTTTTATATTTTTATTTTGGTGTTTTTTCGGTTTGTCAAAAGTAATAGTCACTATAACTAAATGTAACAAACGTGTTACTTATATGTAACAATTTGTATACATAAAAATAATGCATATACACAGAAAAGTTACAGTGTTTTTTTATATTTTCTTCATTTGCCAAAATTAATACTTATTACAATTGAAATGTAATGAGCGTGTTACTTATATATAAAAGTGTTTATACATAATTGTAACATCTATGTATAGAAAGTAATAATTCAAACCTTTACACTTTAGAACTAAAACATTTGTGTTAGTAACATTGTAAAAATAAGAAAGTAACAATTTTTATAAATGAATGTTACATTTTACTTGTATAATAACATTGTAAAACAGTTACGTTTACTTGTATAATAGTATATACATATGTTTTCAAATATAAGTTACACTGGATTCAATTTATCATGATACATGTAAAAGTATTACATTTTCTATATGAATCTGTTACAATTTCGTATACTAAAGTGTTACATTTACTTGAATAATTAATTACATTCATGTATATAAGTTGTTATTTATATATTTATATATATATATATATATATATATATATATATATATATATAAACACTATTACATTTTAGTATAACGATAATTACATTTAGTTATTGTTAGTGTTACACGAATTTATAATTAGTATTACAGTTGAAAGATGAGTACAATAAGTTTTTTTGTAAAACAGGTGTTACGTTTACTTATAAACAATGTTACTTTTAAGTAAGATAGTTTTTTTTTTTTTTTTAGTAATATGTGTTGTGGATGACATAAGATGGATAGCTTTGTAAATTGTAGTAATATGTGTTGTGGATAACACTCGTAGTGCTTATTTGAAATTTTTATGAATACGTATATGATACGATGACCATGTGTCTGCCAAATTCTTAACAAAGTATTCTTAATCAAAGAGACGGAAAAAAAAAAGAACGTTTTAAAATTGTTTAGTTTTATACTACTATTTTTTCGCATTTTGAATTTCAAAATATTTATTTTGATTGTCTCGTTTTAAACTTGAAAACTTAAAAAAAAAGTTTTTTATATATTTTTTTATTTGTAGACCTCACATGCTATATTTACAATAACTATCCACTAAATATTTTTTACCCACTTTCTTTTTCCTGTCCAACCAACTACACTCATAATACATCACTTTTTTTAAATTTTTTTATACCAAACTAATTTTTAAAATTTAAATTTGAGATATCATTAAATGGAAAGGAATATTAATATATTGACTACAAAATAAATTTTCAAAAAAGGATTTAAATACATAAAGAAGAATGTAAATTACAAAAATGACTTTTATAAATTTTTAATGTATGCAGTAGATGTAAATTATCTGAAAAATTGTGCCATAGATAGTACCATAAAAATGATTTTTACCATTTTTTTTCTTATATTTGATTATATACATCCAAACCAAAAGTTAGCAGGTGAAACAACAAAACAATCATAAACCTTTTTCCTCATGCTTTATAGAGAAAATGAATATTTAAATGAACAAAAAATAATGGAGCATTTTACAAATGGAACAGTTTTTAACAAAACTTTCTGAAAGTCCTGAAAGGAGTGGCTCAGTGGTAAAGCCAAGTCTCACCCTCGGTGAACGCTAGGGTTTGATCCCTCTACTCGCGCTCCTTATGGCGTGATCATCGTAAAAGAAAAAACTTTCTGAAACGAAGCTGTTTTTCTGTAATTGTGTTTGTTGAATCATCTTAAGACAAAAATTTGTGTAAAGCGATCTCACACATTAGACAACTCTCATTAAGAGAGTTAATGATTTGTCTCCAATAACAGAGGGAGCTCATCTCTTCTCTAACTGAAACCTATAAGCTATCTCACACGAAACTTTCTCTCATCTTAAAACGCTATTTAAAATTTAAATGCCAAAGATATTTTTACTCACTTAAGAAAACGTGGTTAGCATATTTGACATTCTTAAAGTAGTTTTATTCACCATTCTTGAGACTTAAAGTTCTAGAAACAAAATACTACCTCCGACCTGTATAAGGTTCTTAGTTTAACTTTACACGTTTATTAAGAAACCAAGGCAAATTTGAATCGACAATAATAGTGTGTGAATGATATAATTGTCCATTCATAAAGCAAGTGGGTGAAAAATAGATGAGTGGGTGATGAATTTTTTTGTAATATATGAAATTTTATAAGGACAAAATTGTCCAAAAACACTTTTCATAGTTGCCATTTAAGGAATAAAACAACTAAAAACTTTAAACTGGGACATACCAAAAAGGAAAGTAAGAACCTCAAACTGAGACGGAGGGAGTACTTTTGAAGCAAAGCTTATTTAAAACAAATTTTTATTTTTTGTACAACAATGTTTTATTTTTCAAAGATTAGAACAAATTTATTTTATTTTTTTGAAATAAAGTACTCTCTCCGTCTCTGTTTAAGGTTTTTACTTTCCTTTTGGTTTGTCTCAGTTTAAGGTTCTTAGTTGCTTTATTCCATAAATTGAAAAGATGAATAGTTCTTTGGAAAATCATGCCCTCAAAAAGTTCACTTAATTACAAAAAAAAAAAAAAACCATTACTTACCTACCTTATTTTCACCCACTTGTTTTAT
>JAOWBW010002002.1:0-146011 GCA_026119855.1 Campanula takesimana
TGTGAGCTCCGCATGGCAAGAATGTAGAACTCAGAGAGTGAGGTCAGCCATCTTTGGATTTTGCTAGAACAAATTTATTCCAAAGAAGATATCGGTGTTCTTATGGCGTGCTTTGCATGGTGACCTGCCAACGGATAACAAGGTCAAAACTAAGGGTATCTCTTTTGCATCTAAATGTGAGTGTTGTCCAGCTGCTAGTGAGGATTCTATCGATCATATCCCTTGTTCATAGCTGTTGTGCTATTCATGTTTTGGATCATTTCAGTGACCTTTTGTGGTATTCGGACTTCTTTGGGCAGCCTAAATCAAGCTCTTATTTGTTGGTGGCAGGGTCCCTCTCACCCATTCCCCCATCTCTAAATGGCTATCTAATCTCCTTCCTGCCCTTATTGTATGGGAAATTTGGGTTGCTCGCAATAAAAGCAGATTTGAAGGGATGAAAATGAGTTCCAGCAGCATAATCCATAAGGTACGATTGTATACTTCTAATATCGCTACATCTTTTAATCTGGCTTTCCCAAGAACTTTTGGCGTAATAATCATTTGTTTGATGCCTTAAATTGAGCCCTTCTCCCCATTCCCAACGTAAAATCAGATTGGTTTACATGGGAACCTCCTTGTATTGGTTGGGTTTAAATCAACACTGATGGTGCTTCTCGAGGTAATCCGGGTCTTGCCTCAGGAGGAGGTATTCTCCGTGACCATCATGGGGATTTCATATATGGTTTCTCTAATTTTTATGGATTTCAGTCTAACATGTTTGCCGAGGCTTTTGCTGCTAGAGATGGCCTTCTCTTAGCTCAAAACCGTGGTTTTCATCGGGTTTGGTTAGAACTAGATTCTCAGTCTTAGTTCGTATCATCATTAAAGATTATCATTTCCTTGGACTGTTTGGTACTCATTTCTCATATTCATCGCCTTATGAAACAAATGGATGTCTGAGTTACTCATATCTTGAGAGAAGGCAATGGTGTTGCAGATTCCTTAGCTAATGTGGCTGCAAATGAAGAAAGAAACTCTGAAATCACCTCCTTTCATGATCTCCCACATCTTTGCAAGGGATATTTTGTCCTTGACAAAGCACAGCTCCCTTACACTCGGTTATCTTAGTTTATTTGCTAGATTTTTAATGGCTAGATATTTGTATAGGTTGCTCTCTTTATTTAGTAGTCACCCTTCCCTTTATTGTAGAGGACCTTACAAGATGTGTAAGGCCCTCCTCCCATAATTTTATTTCAGTGGTTAAGGCCGTCAAGTCCCCCACCTCGCTTGTAATTTCCTTTTTTTTCATATTAATAAAATCTAGGGAGTACCGTCTCTTTCACCAAAAAAAAAAAACAGTGGGACTGCTTCTACTTCAGGTATCTATGTTATAGATATTCTCCTTTCTACTTCTAGTTCCTGAGTATTAGATACCGGATGTGGATCTCACATTTGTTTAAATGTACAGGCACTAAGGAATAGGAGGCTACTCAAAGATGGCGAGGTAGATTACGTGTGGGGAATGGAGCAAGAGTTGCTGCATTAGCCGTAGGAACCTATGATGTCATTTTACCTAGCGGATTAATTATTCTTTTGAACAATTGTTATTACGTTCCGTATTTGAGTAAAAATATTATTTCAATTTCTTATTTGGTAATGAAGGTTTTAACTTTCTTATTGAAAATAAGAAGTTTTCTATTTTTTAAATGATATGCTTTATTGTACTGCATGTTCATTTAATGGCCTTTATGTCCTCGATGTTGAGAATAGAAATAATGAGGATATCTATAATGTAAATAAGAAATCCAAACCTAATGATGTAAATCACACTTATTTGTGGCATTGCCATCTTGGTCATATTATTAATGAAGCGTATCTCAAAACTCCATGGGGACGGACTTTTAGATTCACATGATTTTGAATCATATGAAACTTGTGAGTCTTGTTTACTTGGAGAGATGACAAAGAACACCTTTTACTAAGAGTAGTGAAATGGCTAGTGATTTATTGGGACTCATACATACTGATGTGTGTGGACCAATGAGCAGCATGCTAGGGGAGGATATCAATACTTCATAACATTCAGTGATGATTTTAGTAGATATGGCTATGTCTACTTAATGAAACATAAAAGTGAATCTTTTGAGATATTTAGAATATTTCAAAATGAAGTACATAATCAACTTGGCAAAACTATTAAAGCACTTCGATCTGATCGTGGTGGAGAATATTTGAGCCAAGAATTTGACAATCATCTTAAAGATTATGGAATTGTTTCACAATTAACTCCACCTGGAACACCACAATGGAATGGTGTGTCTGAGCGGAGAAATAGAATTTATTGGATATGGTCCGCTTCATGATGAGTCAAGTTGATCTTCCTTTATCCGTTTGGGGACATGCACTAGAAACTGCTACTCTTACACTAAATAATGTTCCAACAAAATCTGTTCCAAAGACTCCATATGAGATGTGGACTCGAAGAAAACCTAGTTTGTCTTTCATGAGAATTTGGGGTTGTGAGGCTTTTGTTAAGAGACTTGTCTCTGACAAACTTGCACCAAAATATGATAAATGTATTTTTGTGGGTTACCCTAAGGAACTAAGGCATATTACTTTTACAACCGCGCGGAAACAAAATGTTTGTTGCCCGTCATGGTACCTTTCTAGAGAAGAGTTTTCTCTTCCAAAGGAAATATTGGGAGTAAAATTAATCTTGAAGAGGTTCGAGAACCTGAAAATAACATGGAACCGATGGTTTGATCTGAACAAGTTTCACAAGGGAGTTATGGAACCTATTCAGAATACTCATGTCCTTCGTAGAACTGGTAGGGTGCGATCTGAACCTGAGAGATATGGATTTCTCATGACGGATATCAATGAAGTAGAAGTCATTGTTGATGACGAACCTACTTCCTATCAAGAAGCAATGTTCGCTCCTGATTCGGATAAATGGCTTGGAGCCATTGAATATGAAATTAAGTCCATGTATGATAATCAAGTTTAGAACTTGATAGATGCACCCGAAGGTGTAAAAACCATAGGATGCAAGTGGGTTTTCAAAAAAAAAACTGACATGGATGGAAAGGTACATACTTATAAAGCTAGACTTGTACAAAAAGGCTATAAGAAGATTCATGGTATTGACTATGATAAAACCTTTTCGCCCGTAGCAATGATCAACTCTGTAAGAATTTTACTTACCATAGACGCCTATTTTGACTATGAGATATGGAAAATGGATGTCAAAACAGAATTCCTTAACGGGAACTTACTTGAGGATGTGTATATGACTCAACTTGAAGTTTTGTAAGTCCAAAAAATTCTAACAAAGTGTGTAAGTTGCAGAGATCCATTTATGGATTGAAGCAAGCCCTAAGGAGTTGGAATCTTCGATTTGATTAATCAGTCAAAGAGTTTGGCTTCATCAAGAACGAAGATGAACCTTGTGTATACAAGAAGATTAGTGGGAGCGTAATATTATTTCTAGTACTATATGTTGATGACATATTACTCATTGGAAATGACATTCCCACACTACAGTCTGTAAAGACTTGGGTAGGAAAGTGTTTCTCAATGAAAGATATGGAGAAGCCGCCTACATCCTTGGCATAAGGATCTATATAGATCTAAGAAGTTGATTGGTTGAGTCAAGATATATATATTGACAAAGTTCTTAAGAGATTCCGCTGGAAAACTCAAAGAGATAAAATTTGCCAGTAGGTCATGGCATAACTCTGAGAAAGAGTCAGTGTCCTAAGACAACTGATGAGCGTGAGATAATGATTGGAATCCCATATGCTTCTGCTATTGGATTCATCATGTATGCCATGATATGTACTAGACCCGATGTTTCGTATGCTTTGAGCATGACGAGCAGATACCAATCAGATCCTGGTGATAGTCACTAGATTGCAGTGAAATTGTTAGTACTTGCGAAAGAATAAAAGATTCGTTCTGGGTATATGGAGGTATGGATGATGATCTTGTTGTAAATGGTTACACAGATGCAAGCTTCCAAAGTGACAAGATGATTTAAGATCGCAATCTGGATTTGTGTTTGTGCTTAATGGTGGTGCTGTTAGCTGGAAGAGTTCTAAGCAAAGTACCATAGTTGATTCTACAACTGAAGCTGAGTATATAGCTGCATCCGATGCTGCTAAAGAGGCTGTTTGGATTAAGAAGTTCATTGGTGAACTAGAGGTGGTTCCTAGCATTGCTAATCCAATAGACCTTTATTGTGATAATAATGGTGCTATTTCTCAAGCAAAGGAACCTAGATCGCATCAGAAATCCAAGCACATACTTAGGTGTTTTCATATCATTCGAGAGATCGTTGATACACGGAGACATGAATATATGCAGAGTACCAACTGAACATAATAATGCTGACCCATTGAAAAAGGGTCTTCCGCAAGCGAAGCATGATGGTCATGTTAGGTCTATGGGTATTTTGATACGTTAATTAGGCCTAGTGCAAGTGGGAGATTGTTGGTGTGTATGCCCTAGGCACGTTATTTGAACGATTAATGTTATCAATTTGCTTTATACTTCAATAAAGATATTGAATATTTGATTATTATATCTTTTCCATGTTTATTATAATAATCCCCTTCCTTGATAATTATGATTAATTATTAGTATAAGTTTAATAGATAATCATATGATTATTATGTGTATGCGATACAATTAGACTTATGGGTATTTGTTGGAGAACAAATACTGGACTGACCCCTATGAGATTTATGTCATGGTCACAATGTCATAATTAAGTCTCATATAGTTATATCACTGGAATCTCTAGACCTGAGTTTATTACAGTCTTCCACGTGATGAACATTATGTTTGACATATTCAAACATTATCCTTAACCGGGTAGCTATAAAGAATATGATTGGCGTAATCGGAATCAAGTAGGGAACAGTAATAAGCCAAGATGGGATTTGTTCCTCGTTAAGAGAGATGTCAAGCTTTGGCCACTCGATGAATGGTATTGATGAAATGCATGGCCATGCTCAAATGAATTGATTGGATCAATGTAATTTGGATTATGAATACATTCGGGATCGAGAAAGCATTGAACATAGGTAAGTTGACCATTGACCATGGCTTACGTTTAATAGACATCATGTAACAAAGAGATTGTGTTAAATTTAGGAAACTTTGGATTTCAAAGTTATACTAATTGGGTATCATAATGGCTTGCTAGGGTTCGCTTATGACTTACGAGGTTTGACTGGTTCAGACTCGTTGCCAACTTAGTATAATCCTATTGGGTCACACACGCAGAACGGATAATTAAAAGGAGCAAAAAATGAGGAAACTGGTCCAAGCCACCGTACGGCTGTCTGCCGAGCGTACGGCTGCCTTCCCGACAACCAGTTTATTTAAGTCTTTTCTTGTTGGACAAGAAGACCTAAGTCCTAAAGGGTTTTGGACACCCCTTGTATATAATGTGGACTGACTGGAATTGTTCCCATATTATTGATTTGATCAATTTCAAACTCTTTCTTGGAGAGAGAGAATACACATAATATACTAGGATCATTGTGTTTGATTATTCCCAATTATCAAATCACAATAATCTTTAGGAGCTTTGAAGAATCATTATTCACAATTGTTTTTTCAAACCGGTAGAGGGCATTTCTCCGTAGTTCAAACAAATGAAGACCATTTTTTATTTTTTATTTTATTTTTTTTTGCACCCTGTTTTTTGCCTAGACAGCCTTTTTGGGTTTTCAAGACCATTTTTTATTTTGTTAAGCGTAGAACTTTTTGAGCTTGTCGAGGTTGACCTCCTTTGGCAATTGATCACCATCCAAGTCTACGATTCGGACTGCACCGCCGCTTAGTATCTTTTTTACCACGTAAGGACCGATCCATCGGGGTCCCCATTTCCCAAGGGGATTCATGGCATTGGGAGGATGCTGTCTTAGGACCAAATCTCCCACTTTGATATTTCGAGGCTTCACCTTTTTGTTGGAAGCCCTTGCCATTCTTTGTTGATAAGCCCTTGTGCGTTCAAACGCTCTTAACCTCTTTTCGTTGAGTAGGGCTAGTTGCTCATATCGACTTTGCATCCAATCAACCTCGTTGACTTGGTTCTCGAGTAAGACCCGTAGAGAAGGAACCTCGAGCTCGACTGGGAGTACGGCTTCAGAACCATAAACTAATGAGTACAGAGTTTCTCCCGTTGCTGACCGTATTGACGTGCGGTAGCCCCACAATGCTAGTGGTAATTTCTCGGGCCAATCCCTTCCTGTTGAAGCCATTTTCCGTATGATGACCTCAATTGTCTTGTTTGCTGCTTCGACTGCTCCATTAGCTTGGGGACGGTACGGGGATGACTTGTGTTTGGTGATTTTGTAGTTAACCAAAAGTGCATCCATTTCTTTCTCAAAGTGAGAACCATTGTCGGAGATGATCTCATGAGGAATACCATATCGGCACATGATGTTGTTCTTCACGAACTCGGCCACTTTCTTGGCGTTGAGAACTCGGTAAGCTTGTGCTTTGACCCACTTTGTGAAGTAATCCACGTCCACTAGAATGAATGACTGTCTATTGCTTCCCGTAGGATGGACTTTTCTAATGATGTCTATTCCCCAACAAGAGAACGGCCATGGTGTGGTCATGTTGTACAATTATGAAGGTGGAGCATGTTGCAGATTAGCATGGAACTGGCACTTGGCGCATTTCTTGACTTTCTCGATGCAGTCTCTTTCTATTGTAGTCCAATAGTAGGCAATACGAAGTATCTTCTTGGCTAACATAATCCCATTCATATGGGGCCCACACTCGCCTTCGTAGACTTCGTGCATGATTTCTTGAGCTTCGGTCTCATTTGCACATAAGAGATTGATCCCTTGATGATGTCTCTTGTAGACTCGGTTCCCAATCAACACATATCTGGCGGCTAGCTTTTGTAATGCTATTTGAGATTTCCCATTGCTGTTCTCGGGGAAAGTGCCATTGTTGAGAAAGTTCATGATGTCTGTGTACCACGGGGGATTGTCTTGGACTTCATTGACCTCAATGTTCATGCAGTATGCTGGATTGGTCCTTCTTTAAATTTTGAAGGGTTTCACCATTTTTCCTTTGGGTATTTCAACCAATGAGGCTATGGTGGCTAAAGCATCGGCAAAGCGGTTCTTGTCACTCGGCAAATAATTGAACGAAATCTTGGAACTGTTCAGCTAACTCCTCGAGGTGTTGACCATACTGTTGGAGGGTCGGGTCTTGGATTCGCCATTTACCCGATGTCTGATTGATAAGGAGCAGGGAGTCACCGAATACTTCTAGTTCTGTGACATTTCTTTCTAGTGCTGCTTCTAGCCCCGTTATACATGCCTCATATTCGGCAATATTGTTGGTAGCTTCGAATTCAAGACGGATTGCGATTGGAGTGTTGTAACATCACAAGTAAATGACTAAATATCTATCCATATATATATATATTGTTAGATTAGTTACTACATTTAATACAGTTGTGTATTTTAAAATTGGGTTATTGTTTAAATACAATAATTTTGCTAATTATATGCGGTTATAATATGGCACTACTAAAATAAAAGTAGTAAATTTTGGTACAAATTGCATGCTTGTCAATGCTTGTAGTCAAGGATAAAATAGTAATTAAGTTAATAAAATAAAGAGAAAACAAGAAATACTAGATAAGATAAGAGAGGAAGTAAGAGTCACCTAACTCAAAGAGTGGGAACAAGGAAAACACTCCACGTATTAGTCTTCTCTCTGTGTGGAGCATAAGAAAAAAATGATACGCAAAGCAGGGATCAGGAGAAGGAATCGAGAGAGAAAATAAATGAGAAAGAAAGAAAGAAAGAAAGAATGAAGCGAGAGTCTAAGGACGTCAACACGAAGCCAAATCTGAACCGGTATTGGGTAAGTTACATGTGTGTGTTCTGTGTGTGTAGAGAGACGAATTTCTGATTTCGTATGTGCAATTTGATGTTTCTTTGAATTAAAGTAATGAATTTGTGTCATATTTAGTATTGTAGGAAAAGAATTGGAATTATTGTGGTGTAACTTGGTTGTATAATCATATTAGTTAATGAAGTAAGTTGTTAGAATTTTGATTTTCATAGCAAGCTTCAGCTGGACAAGGGTAGGAGACAACCTAGTTATTTTGAAATTGCAGATTGACCCTACAACTGTTGAAATTTTCGGACTAGCTGTCCAAATTCAAAGGAATTTAACCGAAGTTTGGTGGATGATAACTTGTTCGTTTTAGATCCGATTCGTGAAATTTTTTAGTCTAAATTGATTAACTCTTCGATGGCTTTTCAATGAAATGATTTTCTACTGGTATAACTATTTGAAGTGTTCCCAGAAATTCTGTTTTTGGCTGCTGCAAACTTGATAAAAATATGTTAAAATCAATGAGTGTAGATGGTTCATAAGTAAATCATCCGGGTTTGGAATTTGGTGTTTCTCGAACCTAAATCGGGTAGTTTTTCAATAATTTGTGTTTCTATAACAAAGGCTAGTTGAGTGGTTTTGGAAATTGTTTAACGTGAATAATTCATAATTAATTCGTACGGATTCGGATTTTGATGATTCAAGTGTCTAAATTGAATGTTTTCTTGAGACCATTCCAATGATATTAGTTCGTAATCTGATCCTCTGTTTATGGTTTCCAGAATTTGAGTTTTTCTACAGTAGCCTAATAAAGATGTATTGGAATGGTGTGAATTTTAGATATTTCATAAGAAATTCATACAAACTCGGAATTGAGTGATTCTTGGGTTTAAACTAGATATTATTCAGAAAGCTTTCTAATGGACTTGGTTTCTTAACCTGAATCTTAATTGAATGTTTCTAGATTTCCTGTTTTGTCTACGTAGTGTTGAGTTGTGTGATAAGATGTGAATGTTATTGACTTTGTATTGTTGTTAACTTTATTTTCCTGATGTGTTTATTGTGTTTAGATAAAGTTCACTGTCAGAGTGTCAGTAACTGGTTCGAGACCCAGAGAGTCTAACAATTGAATTAAATAAGCGAATGAGGTAAGGTATCTTGTCTCTTCTCCTTTCACTGTACCATTTGTTCTTGTTATGTTTTGTTGCTTGCTAGTGTCACTTGTCACTTACTAAGCCAAGATTCATTTTCGTATACAAATGAACTCAGTTTTGGCCCTCATTACGTTCTTTTCGGAGTTATTGAATTGTTATCAATAACACTTAGATTATGGATTCTCGTGCACTTTGTGGTTGTTAGAAATCATTGTTGGACATCGTATTGTTGAAATGATATCTCGTTTCAGTTTTACTTCAGAATTCTTTGTATGTCGCTTGTTCGGTTTCGTTATTTGGCTTTACTACTCTGCCATTTACACTTTGAGTATCTGACTTCTGAATTCCTCAACAAGAGATGACTTTAACACCGGTTGTTATATCTGCGGCTCCTAGTTATAGTATCATCTGCAGACGATACTATGATGAATAGTCGATTCTGACTTTGGGCATTAGGCCACCTCAAGTGTAATGGATTCTGACATTGGAATTTTGATTGGATGTTTGATTCGGTTTTGTTACTTTTATTGCTATCGACTATCGTTTCGATTTAGACATTCGGTCTCTTTGATAATAAAATGTGAGTCACTTTTGAATAGTACCTTTGAGTATTCTCCTCTATCACCGTTTGTGGTGGTAGAGAGTCCCTTACTGGGCATTTTTGCGCACCGTTTCTTCTTTCAGGTTGCTATTGTAAAGAGTGAGAAACGATTCGAGACGGACTGAAGTAGATGGATCTTGAGTGGCAGAGTTCTTGGTGAGAGTATAGTGGTATTAAATAGGTTTTGTAATCTCTATTAAGTTGTTGTAAAGAGTTAGAGATCGTTGATTCGTAGATGCTCTGACTCACTCGTATTTGTCAGTTTATGTAAAATGTAAATTTTTGAAGTAATGTATATTATGAAACTTTCAAAATGGATTTTTGTGGTGAATGTTTATTTTATATATATAAAAGAGGAACAAGGAATTTGGTTTTGACTTCGTAACAACCCAGAAAATGAAAGGCAAATTTGTTAGTAGTGGTGCCCTAGGCACGTTTAATAAACGTTGTAATTGTTATCATTTATTTCATATCAATAAAGAGATATTTTGATTATTATTGTTGTTCATTTTTACTTATAATAATCCCCGTCCCTAGTACTTATTAAGCACTAGTATAAAGGCTAAATGATCATGGGATGATCATGTTAGATTTATGGGTACTTGTTTGGAACAAGGTACTGGACATGACCCGCTGTATGAGATTTATGTCATGGTCTATGTCGAACATATATCTCATATTAGTTATGTCATTTGAATCCTTAGACATGAAGTTATTATAGTCTTCCACTTGATGAACATTGTGTTTGACATATTCAAACGCTACCTTAACACGGTAGTTATAAAGGGTATGATTGGCATAATCGGATTCCTGTTGGGAAGAATAATAAGCTAAATGGATTTGTCCCTCCACGGAGAGATGTCAAACTTGGGCCCCTCGAAGGAATGATGTTGATGAAATGTTCGGCCGGACTCAAATGGATTGATTGGATCAATAGCATTTGAATTATCAACATATTCGGAATCGAGAAAGTATTGAACAAAACAAGTTGACTGTTTGACCATGACTTGTGTTCAATGACATCGTGGACAAAGGGATTATGACATATTCTAAAGGAATGCGAACTTGTATCTAGTTATACTATTTGGGTAGGTATGACGGTTTGCTAGAACCTAATCATATCTTATGGGATCATGTTTGAGCCCATTGCCAACTTAGTATAATCCTAGAGGGTCACACACAATAGAACGAATCTTAAATAAAATGACTATATTGGCATTTAGGGTCGGAGGACCTCCAAGGAATTTCTGGAAAGTTCTGGGCCTCCTGGTCAACCAAGCGGGCGCTTGGGTTGCACCAGGCGGGCGCCTGTTCAAGCCGGAAAGGAATTGGACCTTCTGTCCAAACAGGCGGGCGCCTGGGTAGGACCAGGCGGGCGCCCGGTATGCCGGTTGGAAATTTCCTAATTCGTTTAGGAATGGGTTTTGACACAAGTTACCTATTTGGAATAGGTCTTAATTATGTATAAAAACTCCAATTCGGCCAGACCATATATATAAGTGCTTTTTGTGAGTCTCAATGAGTTTGAGAGAGATTTTATTTTGTTCTAAGATATCATTGATTGAGGAACAAAATAATTCACAAAATAAAATCCATATAGTTCTTTATTATATTGTGAAAGTGTGTTTCATAATATTTGGTCTAGCAACCAAGATCAAAGAAGCTCCTTTGATATTCGTTCGAAGTGTGGATACCGCTAGAGGGTGAAAATCATCATCTTCAAAGTTCGTGTTCAAGCTTTGTGATCGTGATCAAGTCTTCAAGTTTCTCCACCAAAGATCAAGAGAAAATTCATAGTCATCAAGGGTTAGTTATTCCTCTATTCATCTTGTTGTATTTGATTTAATCATATGAACGGATCCATGGCTTTGGGTTTCTTAAAATTTTAAATTGCTATATTCCGCTGCGCATGTTACTTGGAAACCCAACAGTGGTATCAGAGCCCCGTTCATGTTGATTAATTCAATACTTGGATCATGTTGTGTGTATATAAATTGTTTATGTGCCAAGCATGATATGAATATTGGATTATATGATGTTTATGTGTTTTGTGATTTTATGTGGTTTATTGTTTTTCCAACTTTAATCGCACGATTCAATCGCAATAAAAAATTATGATGGATTCTGAATTATTTCAATTATTGATTTTTGATTGGATCAAAGTTTTAATAATCGGGGAAAAATAATTTTGAGACAAAATTTTCGAACTTTAAAATTCTATACTATTCTGGCCATTCAAGCGGGCGCCTGGTCCTTTGCAGGCGGGCGCTCGGTGGTCAAGGATTTTTTCTGATTTTGGTTAAAATCTGAATATGGAATTTTCGATAAATTCGACAAAACCAGTAACAGAACCAGTCCAGACTTGTTGATCTGGAATGGGTTTTGGGTAGTTGGTTTGTGTGTGGATTTTGGGGTTTGATTTTCCTATTTGTTTTGGTCTTGTGATTCTAAGATTGGTTCAAGGTTTGGATGGCTAATCTGCGTTCATCGAGATTGTGTTTCCCAAACTTGATCGCAATCAAAGTTTCAAAGATAAAACGAAGTTAGAATTATGAAGAGTTCATAATTGCTAAAATTGAGAAACAAAGTTCTTGATTCAATGATTGGAGATCCATGTGGAATTGTGAATGCAATTGGCCTACGTTCATCGAGACCATCTATTGCTTAGTTTCGGCCACATGGACTACTTTCTTGGTTTCTTGAATTAGTGCGGGATTGTGGTTGCCTAATGGCTTAGTTCGACCGCACTTCTTGTTGTCTTGATTTGGAGATAATAACCGAAGTTGAAATAGTCTCATCCTCATAATTATAGAGAAACTAATGACACATAAATATCATGCTTAAATTAATGGAGATTAATTTAGTGGCTAAACTTGATGTGTAACATGTTTATATTATGTGCTCATAAATGTGTTATATGCTATATGTGATGAACCTTCAAAGAAAGTTTTAAGTCCTTTTGCCATGCCATGATTAAAACACTTGTTTATACATGAGTAATTTTATGTGGGCTCGCCAAAGCGAGGTGCATTGATTTTATTCATGTTTGAGCAAGATGAGTGAATAAGAGTTTCCTATGCGTTTAAAATGGTTGGACTTAATTAAGCGTCAAAACAGTTTTGGGCTTAAGGCAAAGATGAGATTTAACATGCCTTTTGAAATTGGATTTCTTAAAGAATCTCATGAAAAGAACTGAGAGTCATATGAGATATGATTGACAAGAGTTGTCTACCTAATTGATTTAATTTTGAGCGGTGCGCCAAAGCGTACTCAAAATTAGATTAAAGCGGGATCTCAACCCATTTAAATTATACTATACATTGGATGTATATAGAAGGTTGTATAATTTAGTGGGAGTATTTTGTTTTAAAATACCTTAATTATCTCTTTAATGAAAATCGGTACTTATTAAATTTTGGAAATTTTGTATATTTGTAGATAATGACTAATAACACTCAATCAATGTCGTTGCGATCGATCCTTGAGAAGGATAAGATCGAAGAGAATGGTACAAACTTTATGGATTGGATCCGTAGCATAAGAATTGTTCTTAGGCAAGAAGATAAGTTGTACATTCTCGATGGGCCTCTCCCCGCTGAACCACCGCCTACTGCCCCTAGGGTAGAAAGAGACAATTACAAGAAACATCGTAATGATTCTAGAGATGTAAGTTGTCTCATGCTTGCTGCTATGTGTTCAAAACTCCAACAAAGTTTGGAACATTTGGAAGCCTATGAGATAGGCGTGGAGTTGAGAACCATGTTTCAAGAGCAAGCTAGGCAAGAGAGGTACAAGACCATTGTTGCATTCACTACTAGTAAAATGAATGAAGGGCAACAAGTGAGTCCTCACTTCCTTAAAATGAAAGGTTATGTAGAGCACCTTGAGAAACTTGGCTATCCAATCCCATTGGAGCTAGCCACGGATCTCATTCTTAATTCATTGCCTAAAAGTTATAATCAGTTTGTGATGAATTATAACATGCATGGAATGGATAAGAATCTCTCTGAGTTGCATGGGATGCTCAAAACTGCAGAGATGAAAATTGTGGAGAAAGGTTCTCCCGTGCTCTTGGTTCATGATGGGAAGAAGCCTGGTGCCAAAGGCAAGGGTAAGGCAAAAGTTGTCAAACCCAAGATAAGCAAGGCAAAGGTTGCCAAGGCTTCTGAGGCAAAACCCGATTCACAAAAGGATGCAATCTGTTTCCATTGTCAAGAAATTGGTCATTGGAAACGTAATTGCAAGGCTTTCTTGGAAGAGCAAAAGAAAAAGAAGAGCAGCAAGGCTGCGTCGACTTCAGGTATCTATATGATAGATATTCTCCTTTCTACCACTGATTCTTGGGTATTGGATACCGGATGTGGTTCTCACATTTGTCTAAATGTGCAGGGACTAAAGAATAGGAGACTGCTTAAAGAAGGTGAAGTAGATCTACGCGTGGGAAATGGATCAAGAGTTGCTGCATTAGCCGTAGGGACTTATGAAGTCACTTTACCTTCCGGATTAATTCTTGTTTTGAACAATTGTTATTATGTTCCTGATTTAAGCAGAAATATTATTTCAATTTCTTGTTTGGATAATGAAGGTTTTAAGTTTCTTATTGAGAATAAGAAATTTTCTATTTATTTAAATGATGTGCTTTATGGTATTGCTAATTCATTTAATGGCCTTTATATCTTGGATGTCAAGAATGAAAATAATGTCTATCATGTAAATAAGAAATCTAAACCTAATGATGTAAATCATACTTATTTGTGGCATTACCATCTTGGTCATATTAATGAGAAGCGTATCTCAAAACTCCATGGGGACGGACTTTATGTGACTTAGAGTCATATGATACTTGCGAGTCGTGTCTTCTTGGAAAAATGACTAAGACACCTTTTACCAAGTTGGGTGAAAGGGCAAGCGACTTATTGGGGTTGATACATTCCGATGTATGCGGACCATTTAGTAGCAATGCTAGGGGTGGATTTCAATACTTCATAACCTTCACTGATGATTATAGTAGATTTGGGTATGTTTACCTAATGAAACATAAAAGTGAAGCATTTGAGATATTTAGAATATTTCAAAATGAAGTAGAAAAACAATTTGGCAAAAGTATAAAGGCACTTCGATCAGATCGAGGTGGTGAATACTTGAGCCAAGAATTTGATGATCATCTAAAGAATTGCGGAATAGTTTCACAATTGACTCCGCCCGGAACACCACAATGGAATGGTGTGTCTGAGAGGAGAAATCAGACTTTGTTAGACATGGTTCGATCAATGATGAGTCAAGTTGATCTTCCAATATCCTTTTGGGGTTACGCCCTAGAAACCGCTGCTTTCACACTAAATCGTGTTCCAACTAAATCGGTTCAAAAGACTCCATATGAGATGTGGAGCGGAAAGAAGCCTTGTCTATCTTTCATGAAGATTTGGGGTTGTGAAGCTTTTGTCAAAAGACTTGTCTCAGACAAACTTGCACACAAATCTGATAAATGTAATTTCGTGGGATATCCTAAGGAAACTAAATGATATTACTTTTACAACCGTGAGGACAACAAAGTGTTTGTTGCCCGAACTGGTGTCTTTCTAGAGAAAGAGTTTCTCTCCAAATAAATCAGTGGGAGTAAAATAAATCTTGAAGAAATTCGAGACCCAGAAAATAACATTGAACCAATAGTGGAACAAGAACAAGAACCACAAGGAGTTGTGGAAACTGTTCAAAATACACAAGCAACTCGCAGATCTAGTAGGTTACGATCCGAGCCCGAGAGATATGGATTTCTCGTAACGGATAGTAATGAGGTAGAAATCATTGAGAATGATGAACCGTCAACCTACCAAGAGGCGATATCTTCTCCTGATTCGGACAAGTGGCTTGGAGCCATGGAATCCGAATTGCAATCCATGCAAGACAATCAAGTTTGGAATTTGATTGATGCGCCCGAAGGTGTAAAAACCATAGGATGCAAATGGGTCTTTAAGAAGAAGACTGACATGGATGGGAAGGTGCATACTTACAAAGCTAGGCTTGTTGCGAAAGGTTATAGGCAAGTTCATGGTATTTACTATGATGAGACCTTTTCACCCGTAGCAATGATCATGTCTATAAGAATTTTGCTTGCCATTGCCGCATATCATGACTATGAAATATGGCAGATGGACGTCAAAACCGCTTTCCTGAATGGAAAACTTCAAGAGGATGTGTATATGACACAACCAGAAGGTTTTGAACAAGATTCTAAGGTATGCAAATTGCAAAGATCCATCTATGGATTGAAGCAAGCTTCTAGGAGTTGGAATCTCCGTTTTGATGAATCGGTCAAAGAGTTTGGTTTCATCAAGAACGAAGATGAGCCTTGTGTATACAAGAAGATTAGTGGGAGCATAGTGCTATTCCTTATTTTATATGTGGATGACATATTGCTCATTGGAAACGACATTCCTACACTTCAGTCTGTGAAGACTTGGTTAGGAAAGTGCTTCGCAATGAAAGATATGGGTGAAGCCGCATATATTCTTGGCATTAAGATCTATAGAGATAGATCAAGGAGGCTACTTGGTTTAAGCCAAAGTACATACATTGACAAGGTCATTAGAAGATTCCGTATGGAAAATTCTAAGAGAGGCACCTTGCCCGTGTTACATGGAGTTTCTCTAAGCAAGACTCAATGTCCTAAGACAAAAGATGAGCGTGAGAAAATGAATGATGTTCCATATGCTTCGGCAATTGGGTCCATCATGTATGCCATGATTTGTACTAGGCCGGATGTATCTTATGCTTTAAGCATGACAAGTAGATATCAATCCGACCCTGGCGAAAATCACTGGATAGCTGTAAAAGCGATTCTTAAGTACTTGAGAAGAACTAAAGACTCGTTTTTGGTCTATGGAGGAATGGAAGATGATCTCGTTGTAAATGCTTACACGGATGCAAGCTTCCAAACCGACAAAGATGATAGCCGATCGCAATCGGGTTTTGTGTTTGTGTTAAATGGTGGAGCTGTAAGCTGGAAGAGTTCCAAGCAAAGTACAACCGCTGATTCTACAACAGAAGCTGAGTATATTGCTGCATCGGATGCTGCAAAGGAAGCTGTTTGGATTAAGAAGTTCATAACTGAACTTGAAGTGGTTCCTAGTATTGCTAATCCAATAGACCTTTATTGCGACAATAATAGTGCTATTGCTCAAGCAAAGGAACCAAGAGCACATCAGAAATCCAAACACATACTTAGGCGTTTTCATATCATTCGAGAAATCGTTGATAGGGGAGACGTAAATATATGCAGAGTACCTACTGATGACAATGTTGCGGACCCGCTAACAAAGGGACTTCCACAAGCTAAACATGATGGTCATGTTAGGTCCATGGGTATTAGATACATGGGAGATTGGGCCTAGGGCAAGTGGGAGATTGTTAGTAGTGGTGCCCTAGGCACGTTTAATAAATGTTGTAATTGTTATCATTTATTTCATATCAATAAAGAGATGTTTTGATTATTATTGTTGTTCATGTTTACTTATAATAATCCCCGTCCCTAGTACTTATTAAGCACTAGTATAAAGGCTAAATGATCATGGGATGATCATGTTAGATTTATGGGTACTTGTTTGGAACAAGGTACTGGACATGACCCGCTGTATGAGATTTATGTCATGGTCTATGTCGAACATATATCTCATATTAGTTATGTCATTTGAATCCTTAGACATGAAGTTATTATAGTCTTCCACTTGATGAACATTGTGTTTGACATATTCAAACGCTACCTTAACACGGTAGTTATAAAGGGTATGATTGGCATAATCGGATTCCCGTTGGGAAGAATAATAAGCTAAATGGATTTGTCCCTCCACGGAGAGATGTCAAACTTGGGCCCCTCGAAGGAATGATGTTGATGAAATGTTCGGCCGGACTCAAATGGATTGATTGGATCAATAGCATTTGAATTATCAACATATTCGGAATCGAGAAAGTATTGAACAAAACAAGTTGACTGTTTGACCATGACTTGTGTTCAATGACATCGTGGACAAAGGGATTATGACATATTCTAAAGGAATGCGAACTTGTATCTAGTTATACTATTTGGGTAGGTATGACGGTTTGCTAGAACCTAATCATATCTTATGGGATCATGTTTGAGCCCATTGCCAACTTAGTATAATCCTAGAGGGTCACACACAATAGAACGAATCTTAAATAAAAGGACTATATTAGCATTTAGGGTCGGAGGACCTCCAAGGAATTTCTGGAAAGTTCTGGGCCTCCTGGTCAACCAAGCGGGCGCTTGGGTTGCACCAGGCGGGCGCCTGTTCAAGCCGGAAAGGAATTGGACCTTCTGTCCAAACAGGCGGGCGCCTGGGTAGGACCAGGCGGGCGCCCGGTATGCCGGTTGGAAATTTCCTAATTCGTTTAGGAATGAGTTTTGACACAAGTTACCTATTTGGAATAGGTCTTAATTATGTATAAAAAACCCAATTCGGCCAGACCATATATATAAGTGCTTTTTGTGAGTCTCAATGAGTTTGAGAGAGATTTTATTTTGTTCTAAGATATCATTGATTGAGGAACAAAATAATTCACAAAATAAAATCCATATAGTTCTTTATTATATTGTGAAAGTGTGTTTCATAATATTTGGTCTAGCAACCAAGATCAAAGAAGCTCCTTTGATATTCGTTCGAAGTGTGGATACCGCTAGAGGGTGAAAATCATCATCTTCAAAGTTCGTGTTCAAGCTTTGTGATCGTGATCAAGTCTTCAAGTTTCTCCACCAAAGATCAAGAGAAAATTCATAGTCATCAAGGGTTAGTTATTCCTCTATTCATCTTGTTGTATTTGATTTAATCATATGAACGGATCCATGGCTTTGGGTTTCTTAAAATTTTAAATTGCTATATTCCGCTGCGCATGTTACTTGGAAACCCAACAAAATTTCGGGGTGTTACAGAAGTTGGTATTAGAGCGGTACCCCGACCTTAAGGCTTGTGAGCTAGCTCGGGGATAAGATCTTGGGGTATTCGTATAGGATCATCGAGAGCTATAAGATTAAGTAGAATTCGCGGACGAATTCTTTTTAAGGAGGGAAGATTGTGACATCCCGAAATTAAGCACGACATTTTGGGACGGTAAAAAAATAAATAAATAAATAAGCAATGGAACGGATTGGAGCATGGTATAATTAGATGTAATCTATCTTTTGGTGGGACCCACTTATTAATATTGCATGGTTTTAAAATGGGACACGTTTCTTTGATGAACAACAAGTAAATGTTAAGTTGGACGTGTGTAACTAAGAGATTTCACTTGATGACTCATGCCATATTGACCAATGGGAAAATGAGTGCATGGCTAATGTTAATGGCTCATAACTACTTATATTTGAGAAGATTTTAGGCCAACTTCTGCATAGCTATTCTCGAGTTTAAATGTTCAGACAGTGAGCTACTTGATTCGAGTTCCGTCCCGGTGATTTATTTGGTGATCGTTTTTATCTGTTTTGAGGTAAGGGAGACTACGCAGTATTGATTCTGTGTCTCTTTCTTTTATATGCGTCTCATCGTAGTACTCCATTTTATTGATACGTATATTATTTGTTCGGTCCCATTTGATTACTGCTTTGATATTGAAATTGTCTCGTAAATATTATGGTTATTTGAAAAGCATGCTTTGTGTATTCTTGTGCTCAAATATGAGATTTGTTATATGAAACAGTTGCGATGTAGCTAATTATGTGACGGTCGCAGTGGACTCGGTTATTGGTTATTGTTTTGTGTTGGGTCCAGCTCCATGAGGGCGGCCAACAATTCGGTTAATTTGGTTAATCCACTGGGCCCGAACATAATTAGTACATCGGACTGTAAAATATGATTGATCGGTTATTCGGTTCATGAAAATGCGAGTCTTATTGGAATGTCCATATTATAATTCATGGACATTGTTATTTGGTGTTTGTGTTCCATTGACTTCTGTGATATTGTGTATCCCCTTTCTTACTTAGCCTCCCAGCTCACCCCCCTCCAGTTTGACTTTTTGCAGTTTAGCCGTTGATCGGGATGAAAGGATTTGGGGCGGAGCAGTTTATAGAGCATTTGAGATTATAATGAAGCTTTGTATAGTATTTTAGAGCTGTAAATTGTGACATTTTGATAGTTATGGAATTAGAATTTTCGGGGTGTGACAGTTGGTATCAGAGCAATGTGATTAGATCTTAAAAGGGAATAAGAACTCTGATATTGAATAGGTTTGAGTGTTACGATTTTTAGCGGTTTAGAAAACTAAGTTTTCTTGAAGTCAATTAGCTTCCTTGGTCATGGAAAATTTGTACAGTAGAAGCATAATGAATTAGTGGATGAGGTTAAGATAGAAGTTGGTTAATTTGGATTTTCATTTTATAAATTATAATATTGTTTTAAATATTGTAATTTATTTTGGGACGGAATGAGTAATTTTTAAATATAACTCAAAATAGTAGTTTAATAATTAGTACAACTTATTTTGAGACGGATAGAGTAGTAAATGTTGTTAGTATATCATATTCGTAATTATGTTATATGATATGATTATATATGTAATTCACATAAAAATAAAAATAATCCCAAATACATGGATAAGAATTGAGTGGGTCCTACGTGTTTTGCTGGCAGTAAGTAGCCATGTGATCAAGTATGAGATGTTTAAAATTGGACTAAAACTTCCGTGAGACCTGCTATACCCGTCTCATCCATGAGACGGGTCGGTTTTTGACCCACCCGCCCGACCCACGAACCGGCTCCAGGACCCAGGGGTCGAACCTGCCACGTGGCAGCCTCTCATAGGCCCATATATATATATATATATATATTTATTTTTTTTTTGCTTTTTTTTAATTTTTATATTTTATTTTTTTGGTTTTTTTTTCGGTTTGTCAAAAGTAATAGTTACTATAACATAATGTAATGACTGTATACATATAAAGTAACAGTTTGTATACATAAAAGTAATACATATATATAGAAAAGTAACAGTGTTTTTTTTTATGTTTTCTTCGTTTGCCAAAAGTAATACTTATTACAACTAAAATGTAACGAACGTGTTACTTATATGTAATAATGTTTATACATAATTGTAACACATATGTATAGAAAAAGTAATAATTCAACCATTTACATTTTTAGAGCTAAAAACACTTGATTAGTGTTACATGTAAAAGTATTACATTATCTATTGAAATATGTTATAATTTCTTTTATTAAAGTGTTACATTTACTTGTACAAACAATTACATTCATTTATATGAGTTTGTTACTTTTCAAATGTTACTTTCTTTCAAAAAATTAAATCAAAATACACAATATTTTACATTTTTGCAAAAGCATTATTACATTTCAGTATAAATGATAATTACATTTAGATATTATTTGGGTTACATGTAATTATAGTTAGTATTACATTTGAAAAAATGGGTAAAATGAGCTTTTGTTTTTGTAAACATGCGTTACGTTTACTTATGAACAATATTACTTTATAAGTATACAGTCATTACATTAAGTTATGGTAACTCTTACTTTTGGTCAACGGCTGAAAAGCCGAAAAAATAATATAAAAACTCAAAAAAAAAAAAAAAAAAACCTCTGAGAGGCTGCCACATGGCGGGTCATGCCCATGGGTCATGGGGCGACCCGTCTCATGCATGAGACGGATCCCCTTGTTCTATGGGAGACCACCTCTTAAAATTGGGATGTCTCTTTTGATTACTCATCTTCCACTGCAACTACACTACATTTAACTAGCTATGATTTGTTCAAGACTTTAGACTTTTTTTTTTTTTTAAAGAGGATCGATAGTGGTTCCCCACTTACCCCCTTATATTAATGATGTCCTAGGAGGCATGGGAAGGGATCGAACCCGAGACCTCACACATTGTGAAGTTTGAGAAACCAGAGAATAAGGGAAAAGGGGTTGAGAGAACACAACCAAAACGTAAAATAAAATACAAGTGGATAGTCTTCTATAGGTGTGTAATATATAGATATTTGTATTTTGTTTATTTAAAGAATTTGTTAGCCTTGTATTTGTCTAATTCCATGAAATGATAATTTATATATTTAGTGTTTATTGGATCATTCTATGAATGCAAATAACTGATATTCACTAATTATTGGGTTGTGTTAATATTCTATAAATATGTTATTTACGCATGTCAGAATATTTAATTTGGACAGTGTGTGTTGGGTTATATTTATTTGTGTGTAGATAAGCAAAAATATTAGTATTCGTCAATCAAAATGATACTTAAAAATATAATTGATTTGGTGTTTATACTGTTTCCTTCATTTAATTTGAGAAAATCACCAAGTGATGTAAAACAGAGTCGTTGCAGACTTGTACCAGGTTGAAGAAGCCAATTTCGAAAATTAAAAATCAGTCACTGTATTTTGATAAATTACAAACTGGTCCCTGTCTTCAGTTGAATTCTGTTTAAGTCTCTGTAATTAGAAAAATTCCACTTTGGTCCCTGAATTTGTAATAGATATAGTTTATCCCTGGGTTTTGAGCATTTTTAGTCTGGTCCCTGATATAGAATAGATTCCTATTCTAGAAAATGACTGTATACATATAATTTGTAATAGATGTAGTTTATCCCTGGGTTTTGAGCATTTGTGAAACTTCAAATCCGCCCCTGTGTTTGAGAAACTTTCAGATTGGTCCCTTTAATGTTAAGAAAACTCCTTAAAGTATTGTAGCTCATAACTTATTCGTTTTCAATCGGAACGGAGTGATTTTTGAGTCTAAATTTGGTTTATTTTCAAGATCTTTGCAAATATTGGACTCTCAGATCTAGAAAATGTTTGTGTTCTCCTCCGAAAATTAGTTTATGCAGCAGTGCTTCGTCGTTAACTCAGAAATTGATTAAATTTGTATAAATCGTAATTAATTCATCCGGACTCAGAATCGAGTGATTCTTGAGTCTAAATTCATTAGTTTTTCATGATATTTCCAATGGGATAATTAATATATGTCCATTCTGATTCTTGTAATCCCAGAATTAATATTTTGTGGCTGCTTTGCTTTCGAATGTGTTAAAAATAATCAAACTTTGATTTATTCATCCGAAGTTATAATTCGATGGTTCTTTAGTCTAAATTGATTACTTTTCAGAGTACTATCTATATTTTCTAGTTAAGCATGTATCTTTGTAGTCATTTACACAGTAATGGTAAAATTGTTATAATATTCTTATGATTTGTTATGAAATATTAATATTCGAATAGGTACTAACACTTGTACCATTTATGTCTTTGATATGTTAGATTGAGACGTTTAAGCTATGTTAATTACTTTGTTTCGGATTTAGCTCGGAATTGAGGTAAGGGTCTTGTCAACCTTGTACCATTTCATTCTTTGGCTTCGGAATTATCGGATTGGTTTGATTTGTTATTTGTGATCGTTTATTGGATCAATTCATTTGGACTCGATTATTCGTTTTAGCTACTCTGCCATTTACACTTTGAATATTTGACTTTGAATTCCTCAACAAGAGATGACTTTAACACCGGTTGTTATATTTGTGATTCCTAGTCATAGTGTCATTTGCGCAAGTGAAACTATGACGAAGAATCAACTTTGACTTTGGGCATTTGGCCAACTCAAGTGTTTAATGGAATTTGACTTCGGAACTTTGATTCGGAATTTGATTTGTTTGTAATCTTTCGCTCCTCACTTATATATCCGGTGGTTGGGTTCGTTATTTCTGTTTGTTCTTCTTGGTAGGGTTTCTATACAGTGCCACACATATTTGTGTTGGCAAGTCTCTTACTGGGCAATTTGTGCTCACCCTTTTCGTTAACCCTTTCCCTTCCAGGTGAAGGGTCGTTCACACATGAAGGTTTTGCAGTAGAGTTGTGAAGCTTGAGTGGGACCTTACGTCTTTAGATACATGTATTGTTTTTACTATGTATAGATAACTTTTGTAAAGTTGTTACAGTTTTAGAGTTTGTAAATATTTGAGACTATTCAGGTTGAGTTTTTGGTCAGATGATAGTTGCTCTGATGTACTCGCTTTGAGTTTTTGTATAGTATAGTCTTGGTTTTGTTTATGAGAAGAGGAAAAAAAAACTGTAACACCCCGAAAAATTCTAAATCCCATAAATATCAAAATATCACAATTTACATCTCTAAAATTACTATACAAAATATCACTAATAATTTTATAAATGCTCCGAATCAAATCCTCACTGCCCCGAACCCCGGTCAATCGCCAACTGCAAAAGTCAAACTGGAGGGGGGTGAGCTGGGGGCTCAGTAAGAAAGGGGATACACAATATCACAGAAGCCAATGGAACATAAACACCAAATAACAATGTCCATGAAATTATAAATATGGACATGCCAAGACCCGTTTCATAAATCGAATAACTGATCAATCATACTTTACAGTCCGATGTAGTAATTATATTCGGGTCCAGTGACTCAACCAAATTAACCGAATTGTTGGCCGACCTTGACGGAGCCGGACCCAACACAAACACCATAACCGAGTCCACTGCGACCGTTACATAATTTGCTACATCGCAACTGTTCCATATAACAAATCTCATAATTGAGCATAATAACACATAAAGCATGCTTCCAATATAACTGTAATATTTACGGACCAAATCCAATATCAACGCAATAATCAAATCTGACCGAACAAATGATATACGTATCAATAAAACGGAGTACTACGATAAGACGGGTATAAAATAAAGTACGGAATCAATACTGCGCAGTCTCCCTTACCTCAAAATACTAAAATCCAATAATCAAATTATTTCTTTATCAAACCTCGAGCCATCATCTCACGGAAAGAACATTATAAATAACAATGGTCACTTTGTTCTTTCTCGTGGTTGCAGTCACCAAATTCCTCTCTAATAATACTTAAAGTGCTAGTCAAGTATAAATAGTAAACTTCTTGTAAATGAGTCACCAAGTGAAATCTCTTAGTTACACACGTCCAACTTAACATTTACTTGCTGTTCATCAAAGAAACGTGTCCCATTTTAAAACCATGCAATATTAATAATTGGGTCCCACCAAAAGATAAATTACACCTAATCCCCAAAATTCGACATTGCACGGACCTCGAAAAGTGACGAACGAAAACCGAATATCAATCGAAACTCCAAAATGAGAACTAAATTTTCCCTCATCTCATAGACAAACCAAAATTCTAAAATACAAAAACTCAAATCGAGTACATCAGAGCAACTATCCTCTGACAAAAAAAACACAAACCTTGAACAATCTCAAATATTTACAAAATCCAAAACTGTAATTCCTTTACATTGGTTATCTACCAATAGCAAAATACAAATATCTAAAACACATAGCATTTCACTCTAGCTTCACAACTCTACAGCGAAAGGATCACAATCTCAGCTATACTCCACCTGGAAGGGAAATGGGGAGCGAAAAGGGTGAGCACAAATTGCCCAGTAAGAGACTTGCCAACACAAAGGTGTGGCACTGTATAGAAACCCAACCAAGAACGAATAGCAATAACAAACCCAACCACCCAGTATATAAGTGAGGAGCCGAAAGAGTACAACCGAATCAAACATCAAATCAAAGTTCCGAAGTCAAATTCCATTAAACACTTGAGTTGGCCAAATGCCCAAAGTCAAAGTTGATTCTTCGTCATAGTTTCACTTGCGCAAATGACACTATGACTAGGAATCACAAATATAACAACCGGTGTTAAAGCCATCTCTTGTTGAGGAATTCAAAGTCAAATACTCAAAGTGTAAATGGCAGAGTAGCTAAAACGAATAACCGAATCCAAATGAATTGATCCAATAAACGATCACGAATTACAAATCAAACCAATCTGATAATTCCGAAGCCAAAGAATGAAAGGGTACAAGGTTGACAAGACCCTTACCTCGAATCCGTGCTTACCCAAAACAATGTATTCAACTCAGCTTAAATGTCTCAATCTAACATAGCAAAAACATAAATGGTACAAGAGTTGGTAACCATTTAAATACAATTCAAGTATTAATAATTTACAACAAATCATATAAATACTACCATAAGCATAAACATCTATATGGATATTCATGATCAAACTATCATACTTGAGAAGTACGCAGAAATATACTTAACATAAACCCAAGACTCATCAAATTCTGAATTCGGGTGACTTAGTTATCATTTATCAAGTTTTCTCAATTTTAACATGTCTTACCAAATTACTACAGTCACAATAATGCTAAAACTGGCACTACTACAAAAAGTCTTGATATCAAACAACTATCTCATAAGAATAATCATGAAAAACTGATGAATTTAACCTCAAGAATCAACAAATTCGGAGTTCAAATGATTAAGTTATAAAAACAAACGAGGACAATCATTTTTAAGACATATCACAAATTGCAGCTACAAAGAATTTAAACCTAGGAAAATTATGTAACACTTTGCTAACAGATAACCATTTCATTGGAAAGATCTTTAAAATCTAATGGATTTAGACTAAAAAATCACTTGATTCCGAGTACGAATGAATTATTTATAAATTTTCTAAAGTAAATGGACTTCCGAAAACATCTATGATGATCTACTGTAAAGACTGACTTACTACAAAGAACACAATTATTTCCTATATTTGTAAGTATGACATTTGGAAAGCTCACCGAAAAATATCCAATTTAGACTATAAAATCACTTAATTTGAGTTTAAAACGAAGGAGTTACATTTTTTTAGACATTAACAGGTTTTCTTAACATCACCAGGACTAATCTGAAGGTTTTACAAAGACATGGACCATATAGGAATATTCATATATGAAGGGACCATAAGGGAATTTTCGAAAATTAGCATCTTCAACCTTTTTTTTTTTCTTTTCTCTGTAACTATTCCTCCATCAACGATTTTTTTAATCTTCACTCAGAACTCACACACTTGCCTCAATTCCAAAGTGAAAATACCAAAACAAAGTAAGAAATCTACTAAATCATAATAAATTTGCCTAACAACATTTCATATGCAATTTTAAACACCTACACACATAGCATACACACTCACAGCACACACACACAAGAACAAAGACATCAATAACCATATTATTTCATTTATTCTAGTTATACTAATGTTGGCAAGAGTAGTAGTATAATCACTTACCCACTTTCTTCTCTTTTTTTTTTTCAAATCTCAGGAAATGTTGAATGAAACCCTCTCTTTCAATTTTTTTTTTTTTTTTTTTCTTCCTCTGTTTTATTTTTCAGTGTTTGTTCTCTATTCTCTCTAACCGATTAGTGCCATAATTTAGTCTGGGCATTTGAAACAGCAATATTGGAAGGAAAAAGAGCTGAGTCATCAAATGAAAATTAGGGATTCCAATTTAGTGTACATCTCCTCCTTAGTCATAAGAAATATGTCATTTTTTTCATAGCAACGTGGCCACTAAAGCCTATAGTCTGAGCCGTCATTTTTAATTACATAATTTCTTTTCCCATTTTTTTTATTAATTAACTTAATTATAATTACTCATTCCGTCTCAAAACAAATTACTCATTTCCGTCTCAAAAATACTCAGTTCCGGCTCAAAGCAAAATACTTATTAACACATTTATATATGATCAAATCTATGCAAGTTAAAATGGAGCAATTATTCGGGGTGTCACATCCTCCTTACCTTAAAAGAATTCAGTCCCTGAATTCATGTACGCAATATTCCAATAAACAACGATAATTCTTTTCATTACTTTTTCGGATTCCCAACTAGCTTCTTGCACTAGATAATTTTGCTATAACACTCAGAAATGAAATCACCTTCATTGTCAAACTGTGTTCATTTTAATTCAAAAACCCGAACGCCCCTTGATTAACAAATCTGAACTATATCAATGATTCATAATAAAGAAACAAGAACAAGAGATTTTTAAATCCAACAATCTCTCGAGGCCTCTGATGTTTAGCTTTAACTTGTTGACATACTAAATTCTTTCATACAAACTCAAACTCAAATTTAGCAGTCTCGCATATTTTGTAGTGATTATGGAGATCCATGTACATTCTCGTATTATCGAAGTTGACCGTTTTGTTGAATTTGTGATCTTCATCTTCATTTCAAATTAATATCCGAGAACAGATCATCAACTACGGATCTTTATCACTCCATCAAAATCAAGGATAAAAATCAGATATCTCATCATGTTGCGGTTTATTCTTGATAATCGACAATTTCAAATCCTCCATATACGCCTTCTTATCTTTTCTAACAATGAAGATTGTTCTGTCATTTATGAAAATATCTCGAGGAACGCGGAACTCTGATTTCAAATTCCAACTTTCGTATATCCGCTCATAAAGGTTTTTTTTTTTCTTTTGTATATCTACTAATAAGATTTTGTCTATCCACTGAAAAGATCATTATATCCAATAATAAAGGTCTTCATCTTGTGATAGGAGAAGCCAAAATTCTCGTACTCTTTCTGCTAAATGCATTCGCAACAACATTAGGTTTTCCGGGTTGATGTAAGATAATACAATCAAAATCTTTAAGCAATTTCATCCACCTCCTCTTTCTCATATCCAATTTCTTCTATGAGAATAATAATTGAAACACTTTCTAATCAGTGTCTACCTCGCAAGAATTCGCTATGGATAATTCCACCAAAATTTCCATCGCAAGCACAATTGTCGGGTGTCTCCGAAGGTTTTACGCAAAAATAACATTCACTTGTTCACGATTATGAGTGTTGTGATACTTTTCATGATTATTTAGATGTCACGAAGTGCACGCAAGTTCATTCCATTATTGCATTATAATGCAATCCAACCCTTATCTGGTGTATCGTTGTATTTCGCAAATCCTCCCGCGTCAAAAGATAACGTTTGTAGGTGCAAAAATTAATCGTTCTTTTAAATCCAAGAAACTGATCACATTCAATTGACCTTTCTAAACTCACATTTCCCTGAATCGATCGAGACATATCAATGCGAGACAATCCCTTCATAAATCTATGATAGCACTATTTGTTATTCAAAAATTGTAGTTGTTTAATTTCGTAATGATTTCTTGTCTGCAGCACCATTCTCAAATGTCATTGCTGGTCATCTAGACCATCAAAATATATCAGAAGCTCATCTTGTCGAGCTCTCGATAATCAATGTGAAGTCTCAAAGATCCATAATTGTTCTTTACAAACAAATCTTGAACACCCCACAGTGACACACTCTGCTCAATAAATTAGGTGTAATTTATCTTATGGTGGGTCAAGAGTTATTCGGACTTTGTCTGAAAGTCCTAGTTTTGAAAATGAGTAAACTGCTTTTCTGCCCCTCGTACTATGCCTCCAACATCAATTTGACACCCGTACTGCTGAAACAACAAATGTATGATGCGTACTATAGTTTTATTAGCAAAATTAACCAAAATACTATTCAGTCGTTAACTTTTTCTAACACACGTTATTTTTTCTAACGAGCATTAATTTATTTTAACGGATGTTAATAATTTAACAAATGGATTATTACCACCTAGTCCTCATCTTAAGTCAAACTACCACCTAATCCAAGAACACAATTTTAATTTACCTAAATGACAGAACTACCCCTAAGACCCAAACAAAACCCACCCTCCCCCGACACACAACGCGCGCACACACTTTCTCTCTCTACCTTCTCCACCCCTATCATCATACATTCATACCTCATTAACACCACAACTACCACCATCCAATAGCACCAGCCACAACACCACATCACACCCCACTACTGCCACCAGCCACAACAACCAGTTACCACCACCAGCCACCACACCACGATCACCGCTGCCTCACTACCATCATCACTGGCATCCAACATTGTACCCACCACCAAAACCCAGACAAACAAAACCCAGATTTTGAATCTGGCTTTATAATCAATTCAAAAATCTAAAATCAGAAATCAAAGTTTACTGACATCCAACATTGTAGTCGTTAATTTCAATTCTAGCTGTTTTAGATTGTTCAAAAAAAAAAAAACTTGAATAATTAATCAGAAACCACCCACCATTAACATCCCTTTCAAATCTCATATCTGAGTTGCCGAATACATTAATCATCAAACACAATCAGCAACCAGATTTGCCGAATTCATAAAACTTCAGATCTGGAGACAGACAGTGACATTCGTTGGAGAGAGAAGAGATGAGAGGAAATGAGGGGGATCCGGCGATGAAGACGAAGAGGCAAAACCGGAGATGAAGACGCATACACGAATAGCCATAGCCGGACTTGGTTGAGCTTGGTTACTGTTCGTTTTCGCCGGGATTAAGGAGGTGCGCGGGCGGATTATTAGATCTTGTTGAGCGCCGATGAAGACGGGGGGACGGGTGCGCCGGTGACTGAATCATGTTTTGCCAGGCGATGAAGACGGGGGGGGGGGGGGGCGTGCGGCGGCGATGAAGACGGGGGGATTTCCAGATCTGGATTTGGGTAAAATTAGAGATAGAGATATAGGTTTTTTAATTAGGGTAATTTAAAAGGTGGGGTGTAATTGTTTTTTTTTAATGTCCAGGTAAGATATAAGTAAAAAAAATGCTTTGGTGACCAAAAAGTAAAATATAGATAAGTTCAAGGACGAAAAAGGTATTTTTCTCTGTAAAAAGGTTTATAGTTTCAGTTAAATTATTAACATCCGTTAAAATAAATTAATGCGCGTTAAAAAAAATAACGTGTGTTAGAAAAAGTTAACAACTGAATAGTATTTTGGTTAATTTTGGTAATAAAACTATAGTACGCATCATACATTTGTGGTTGTTTGGGGGATAAAATATTTGTCCTTATACATTTTACGAAGTTGTAGCTATTGCAAGTAAATGTTTCAAAAGAAAAAAAAAAGATCTGGGTAGTTGGTATGTAGTTGGTGCTAATTAGATCTTTGAGGTAATGTAATTTGTTTATATGTATTATGAGTGTATTTGTATGTATCACTTGCATTGAAGCTTTAGAATTTTGAACATGGTAAAATTTTAAGGTCTTAAATAAGTTTGTGTTGCGACTTATTGTACTATAGTTAGTAGGCCCTAGCATATGCCACTTTCATTGCTATAACTATACCATATAGTGTAGGCTTTTAACTGATACTGTTTACAAAAGATAAAAATTCCTCTTACTATATAACACAATTAAGACATTGATTGACAATTGTATTATACTTTTGATTTTTTTATATAAAGTAGTGACCACTCGATTCTCTACTGGGAACATGGCTTAATTGTCTTGGGTTGTACTTCTAGTTATTATTTTATAGTTTTGAGAATCTGAAAGTTTAAAAGCCGATTCTTGTGAAAATTGTCATCGCTAGCATTTCTATTATTGTAGGAATGTAAATTATGGTTTTCTGGTGCCTGATCTTGGTTATATAATAGAAGACTTTGGTTGTGTAATTGAACCAAGTATGGTCATAACTTTGGTAGTTTTGCCTACATGTTGCCATAAGTTGAGATGAGAATTAATCTCTTTTGTTTTTCAGATAGAATGGTGCAAAATAAACGTTTTGCCATTGTCCTTAATTTTGACTATGTTCATAATCTCTGGTATACGGGAAGGGAATAACATTATCTTTAATTATTTTAGTAGATAAGGCCTGAAGAATCTCATGGACATTTTGCTGACCATGTGTAAGATCTTAGTCTTTCTCCATATTTGAATGTGTACATTGACTATCTCTAAAAAAAAAAAAAAAAAAAAAAAAAAAAACAGTTCTGACTACAAGTGCCTTTGATAGAGAACTCAAGTATTAGGTAAAAACAAGATCGGCAAATAGCTTATTATACAACTTCTTTTTGGTGAACGTTGTTTCAAATTGGATCCCACTTATATAAGTTATAGATATAATGCTATAAAAGTCGTATATCATAAACATAAGTTGGAGAATGAGAACGAGATGCGTAGGAGTGGACAATGCAAAACCACAAAATTTTGATGTTGCTGTATACTTAATATAGACACGAAGAAAAAAATGGAATTCGAGGACGAATTCTTTTAAGGAGGGGAGAATGTAACATCACAAGTAAATGACTAAATATCTATCCATATATATATTGTTAGATTAGCAACTAAGTCGCGCCCCAACCCGTGGTCCTACTTGGCCCCACGTTCAGGACACGCACGGAAGACGTCATATAACACTTTTAGAAAAAATTTCAAAATATACTTTCATAAAGTTTAACAAAATCCACACTCGAAGTTCAAAGACTTCCATTTAACTTTCAAACAAACTTTACAACCAACTTTCACAAATGAAAGTACGTAGCCCAAAGGCTTACACACTTTACTTACAAATGTACAATCACCACACTTTAACAAAATAGGTGATACACTGATAAAGTCTCGGTACACTACCCCAAAGGTTATACATTTATATAATGCAACCTTTAAACCACACTTACTTTCCAAAATGGATTATCAACCCGACGTCCTCCCTTGTTAAGTGACATATCCCCTTGGCTCGCCTTTATATAAGGAAAACAAATAAACAAGGAACGGGGTGAGAATAAATCTCAGTAAGATACTAAAACGCAACTACGTTACATGCTGAAATGATACTCGTAAAGAACAGTATCATAGCAATCACATAGCATATAATATGAGAGGCAAAACCAACTCATCATACCACACATAAAGCGGAAATAAACACTCATAAGTGGATACTGAGCCAAGGTTATCGAATCAAACATATAACCATCTGAGAGGTATCAACTCAGCAGTACCAAAGGGCTGAAACCGGTTCCGGAGCCAAACAATAACAACAACAACAACAACAACAACAACGGGGGGAAATGACACCAAGTTATAACCCAAAGTGCCCAACCTTTGGCCCAAGGAAGGGGGTTAAAATGGGAAACCAATGGTAGAAGCCTTACAATGAACTTGGCTCGTGTGCCATTATAATCCCTACCACTGCCCGACTCCACAACAAGTACCAGCTGGACTTTACACGAGAGCATAGTAATAAATACTTGCTTTAAACAACAATCGGGACATGATTCCAAAGTAGGGAACCACACAAAGTTCATCACAAAGATGCAACACATTACTCATAAAGAGTTCACAACACAATCCTTTACCATTGACATAAAGTCACAACCCAATCTTTTATTAATGACATTAAGTCACATCACAAGCTTGCACCCATTCACAATTAATCAAAAACACATCAAAAGGATGTTCCATAATACCCATTTAATACTTAGTTAAATTCCACAACACATATGTTCACAAAGGAACCATTTCTAATACTAGAGTATTCCACACTGTCCATTTAAATCAACTAGAGTAGTACCCAAAACCTAGACAAGGATTGACTTCTAACTCATTTGGGATTTAACACTTTTTGTTCAACAGGGGGCCTGGGCGGTCGCCCAACCTAGCCTGGGCGGTCGCCCAGAATACAAAAACTTGGAACCCAAACCCTGCCATCTTGGGCGGTCGCCCAGGGCCCCTCTGGGCGGTCGCCCACAAGCCTAGACTCAGAATTTCAAATTTCTCCTGCAAGTCAATTTCATCCGTCCCAAGAGTAGGAGTATACTTTTACTAACAACTAGGCAATACCCAGAAGTACTAAACAAGTTCAAAACTAACTATTTCAAGTTTACTCTTTCCTTCATACACAGTATGTTTATACTCCCTTTGTCCCAAAATTACAAGTATCACCAAATTCACCCAAATCACAAAATTAACACTTACAAGTATCAAGTATAACATATATGACCATTTTAACATTTAAAGAGGAATTAGTAACTTACCTATTTCCGTAAAAGTATAAATGAAATATATTTTGATCGGGTAGAAATGGCCTACTCAACGCCCTTTCTTCGTTGACACAGAGAGAACACAAATTAGGAAAGTAGAATGTTTGTGAATGTTTTTCCCCTTCGCAGAGAGAGATGGGTAGGATAAGTATAAGTAGATTTTTAAAAAATTTCACTAAGACCTTTCCTTTTGAGCACATAAACCCCTAAACTTACATTTTTTCACTTTAACCCCTAAGGTTTCAAGTAATCCATTTACTCCCTTTAACCATTATTACTCCCCACATTTAAGCTAACACAATTAATCAAATAAATAATGTAAGTCATAAAATATTATGCAACACATAATATCAATTTAAAATCCCCAAAAATATAAAATAAATAGGAACAGGTTTTGGGGTCGTTACAATCACTCCCCCTTAAAGAAAATTCGTCCCGAATTTTAGGGTAACTTACTAAACGAATCGAATAACCAGGGGTATCTCCTTTCCATTTCCTCCCGAAGTTCCCAAGTTAACTTTTCAACATTATGATTCCTTCATACCATTCTAACAAGCGGAATACTCTTGTTTCTCAACTCTTGAACTTTGGTATCAATCACTCAAACTGGTTGCTCTATATAAAACATATCGGGTTCTAGATCCTCTTGTATCTCTGATAACATATGAAATGGATCATACAAATTTTTACGAAGCACGGAGATAAGAAATACATTATGAATTTACCCAAAGAAGATGGCAACTCAAGATAGCACGCAAGATTTCCATCTCTTTCTATAATTTCAAAAGGCCCATTATGACTTTTCCATCGAATAGCCAATCTCAATAGGTAGAAAAATGAGCGGATTTTGTCAATCTATCCACGATTACCCAAACTGCATCATGCTTTCTTCAAGTACGAGGCAAACCTATTACAACATCCATCGTAACATGTTCCCATTTCCACTCAAGTATCTTTAGAGGTTGAAGTAGACCGGCGGGCCTTTGATGTTCAGCTTTAACCTGTTAATAAGTCAAACACTTTTATACGAAATCCGCTATTTCCCATTTCATATTATTCCACTTAAAATATTGTTTCAAAATTCTGATACATCTTGGTACTTCCGAGATGAATACTATACTTGAACTCATGACCATCATCAAGAACTTGGCGTTTAATTCCATCAATATCTGGTACACATAGCTGCCCTCTATAAGTTAATACTCCTTCAGGACTATGAGAGAAATCTTCAAATTTTCTATCCTCGATTTTATCCACTAATTTTCTCAACTCGGGGTCATCCTTCTAAGCATCTTTTATATGTTGAATTAAAGTTGGCAATACTCTATTATTCGCAAACATAACTCCATGTCTCAATTCATAAGGACACCAATCCTTCAAAAGTTCCATCCACCTACGCTGTCGGTTGTGCAACTCTATCTGGGAGAAAAGATATCTCAACTCTTATGATTTATAAAAATCTCAAACTTTGTTTCATAAAGATAATATTTCCACTTATGTAACGCAAAAACAATCGCAGTAAGTTCTAAGGCATGGGTCAGATAGTTCTATTCGCAAGGAGTTAACTTCCTCGAAGCATTACTGTAAATAACCATCATTCCCATTAGGCAGTGCAAGAATAGGAGCGGTGGTCAACCTCTTTTTCAATTCCTCAAAACTGACTTGACATTTTTCATCCCACACATATGGCACATTCTTTTGAGTCAACTGACTCAATGGTATAGCAATTCTTGAAAACTCAATGAATCTTCGATAATACTCCGCTAAACCTAGAAAATTTCGCAAATAATTGCTTCCCTCGGAGCACAGACAAAACCATTCGTAAATTTTGTTCATGTTCCTCTCAAGATTTAGAATAAACAAAGATATCACCGATAAAGACAACCACAAAGGTATCAAGATAAGGTTTGAAAACCCGATTCATCATATCCATAAGAACAACGGGAGCATTAGTTAACCCGAAAGGCATAACAAGAAACTCATAGTGACCATACCTACTACGAAAAGCAGTCTTAGGAATGTCTTCAGAATGAATCTGCAACTGATAATACCCACTCCTCAAATCAAGCTTCAAAAAGACTACTGAACCTTGAAGTTGCTCAAACAAATCATCAATGTGAGGTAGAGAATATTTGTTCTTTATGGTTACCTGATTTAGCTTCCTGTAATCAATACATAGTCTCAAAGACCCATCCTTCTTCTTTACGAACAACACAGGAACTCCCCACGGTGATACACTGGGCCGGATAAAACCACTATCAAGTAACTCTTGCAATGGAACTTTCAACTTTTTCAATTCAGATGGAGCCATTCTGTAAGGTACCTCAAATATCAACGTAGTACCTGGAAGTAAATCAATACAGAACTCGATTTCCCTATTAGGAGGCATAGAATACTCAGTAGAGAACACATAAGGAAACTCTTTAACAACATGCACATCCTCTATTTTAAGCAACCTTTTTAGTAGTATCGAGAACACTAGCCAAATACCCCGTGCAACCATGGGGTAACAATTTTCTAGCTTTCACATAAGAAATAATACGAATTCCCTTACCCAAAGGAGAAGCCTCAAAAGTAAATTCAGGCACATCAGGAATAGAAAATGTGACAATCCATTTATAACAATCAACTGAAGCATGGTAATTATTTACCCAATCCATTCCCAAGATAATATCAAACTCTTGCAATGGCAATATAACTAAATTAGCAAGTACAACATGCTCACAAATATGCACATCACAAGTGCGCAACACTCTATCAGTTGCCAAACACTCCCCCATAGGAGTGGACACCTCTAACACATAAGGTAGAGACTCAGGAGACAAATGTAACTGCGATGCAAAAATGCACAGACACATATAAATGTAATGAGCCGGGGTCTATAAGTGCACGTGCCCTCAAACTAGACATAAAAATTATACCTCCTATCACGGCAGAAGAATCTGAAGCCTGTTATTGATTGGTAGCAAAAACACAACCTTGCACCTTAGGCTTTCCTGAGGCATCCCTCTTCTGACACTGTGATAATCCAGCTCCACTCCCAAATGATACATTCCTGGTTCTAGGACAATCCCTTTGAAAATGATCTAACTAACCACAATTCAAACACTTACCCAACTTCTTCTAACACCTTTCTTTAGAGTGCCCTTCCTTTTAACAATAGTTACATATCTTTCTACTTTGATTTCCCGAAGTGTTACCTTGATTGTTGGCAATTGATTGCTCCTGAGGTTGTCCTCTGTTTTGTAATGATATTCCCTGACCTCCTCGATTGTCACCGTACTGTGGTTGAGGTCTTCCTTGCTTTCCCGCACCTGACAGTTCAACTTTCCTCTTATGTTCTTCAATATCGTGTTCCACTTGATAAACTCTATCAACTGCATCTTGAAAATCCTGTAACTTGTGAAATACTAGTTGAATTCGGATCACAGTTCTCAATCCTTTCACAAATCGCATTGCCTTCCTCTCCTCAGTTGCAACTAGATGAGTAAAATACCTGGATAACTCTGAATTTAGATGTATACTGAGCCAGGGACATAACATTTTGCTCTAAGTTGAGAAACTCCATTTCTTTCCTGTCTTGATCCACCCGGGGAATGAAATGTTCCTTGAACTTTTTTTAGAAAATTTTCCCAAGTATAGGGTACATGAGTCTCATCCCAACAAGTTTTCAAAGCTTTCCACCAATACTCAGCAGCTCCACTCAGTTTAAAAATAGCAAACCTGATTTGATCTTCATCAAAACATCTCAGAACATCAAAGATCTTTTCCATCGATTCAATCCACCTCTCCACCTTATCTACATCGGGTTCTCCATCATAGCCTATTGGTTTCATCTTTAAGAACTGTTCTAGCCCATATCTCGGAGGTACTTGATCTTCTCCTTGTTTTTAATCATTTAAGGTTTTCATGGCTGCTTCAAACATTCCCTTGCCTTGAAGGCCCTGACTGATCTCCTTCTGTCCCAAAGTACCTGCATAAGACTCTCAACGTTACTCACCCTATACACAACTACCCTCTTAGGTCACTTAGTCATTCTAGACCATCTACAACCTAGCTCTGATACCAACTGTCGCGCCCCAACCCATGGTCCTACTTGGCCCCACGTTCAGGACACGCACGGAAGACTTCATATAAAACTTTTATCAAAAATTTCAAAATATACTTTCCAAAATGGATTATCAACCCGACGTCCTCCCTTGTTAAGTGACATATCCCCTTGGCTCGCCTTTATATAAGGAAAACAAACAAACAAGGAACGGGGTGAGAATAAATCTTAGTAAGATACTGAAACGCAACTATGTTACATGCTGAAATGATACTCGTAAAGAACAGTATCATAGCAATCACATAGCATATAATATGAGAGGCAAAACCAACTCATCATACCACACATAAAGCGGAAATAAACACTCATAAGTGGATACTGAGCCAAGGTTATCGAATCAAACATATAACCATCTGAGAGGTATCAACTGAGCAGTACCAAAGGGCTGAAACCGGTTCCGGAGCCAAACAATAACATCAACAACAACAACAACAACAACAACGGGGGGAAATGACACCAAGTTATAACCCAAAGTGCCCAACCTTTGGCCCAAGGAAGGGGCTTAAAAATGGGAAACCAATGGTAGAAGCCTTACAATGAACTTGGCTCGTGTGCCATTATAATCCCTACCACTGCCCGACTCCACAACAAGTACTAGCTGGACTTTACACGAGAGCATAGTAATAAATACTTGCTTTAAACAACAATCGGGGCATGATTCCAAAGTAGGGAACCACACAAAGTTCATCACAAAGATGCAACACATTACTCATAAAGAGTTCACAACACAATCCTTTACCATTGACATAAAGTCACAACCCAATCTTTTATTAATGACATTAAGTCACATCACAAGCTTGCACCCATTCACAATTAATCAAAAACACATAAAAAGGATGTTCCATAATACCCATTTAATACTTAGTTAAATTCCACAACACATATGTTCACAAAGGAACCATTTCTAATACTAGAGTATTCCACACTGTCCATTTAAATCAACTAGAGTAGTACCCAAAACCTAGACAAGGATTGACTTCTAACTCATTTGGGATTTAACACTTTTTGTTCAACAGGGGGCCTGGGCGGTCGCCCAACCTAGCCTGGGCGGTCGCCCAGAATACAAAAACTTGGAACCCAAACCCTGCTATCTTGGGTGGTCGCCCAGGGCCCCTCTGGGCGGTCGCCCACAAGCCTAGACTCAGAATTTCAAATTTCTCCTGCAAGTCAATTTCATCCGTCCCAAGAGTAGAGTATACTTTTACTAACAACTAGGTAATACCCAAAAGTACTAAACAAGTTCAAAACTAACTATTTCAAGTTTACTCTTTCCTTCCTACACAGTATGTTTATACTCCCTTTGTCCCAAAATTACAAGTATCACCAAATTCACCCAAATCACAAAATTAACACTTACAAGTATCAAGTATAACATATATGACCATTTTAACATTTAAAGAGGAATTAGTAACTTACCTATTTCCGGAAAAGTATAAATGAAATATATTTTGATCGGGTAGAAATGGCCTACTCAACGCCCTTTCTTCGTTGACACAGAGAGAACACAAATTAGGAAAGTAGAATGTTTGTGAATGTTTTTCCCCTTCGCAGAGAGAGATGGGTAGGATAAGTATAAGTAGATTTTTAAAAAATTTCACTAAGACCCCTCCACTTTCCTTTTGAGCACATAAACCCCTGAACTTACATTTTTTCACTTTAACCCCTAAGGTTTCAAGTAATCCATTTACTCCCTTTAACCATTATTACTCCCCACATTTAAGCTAACACAATTAATCAAATAAATAATGTAAGTCATAAAATATTATGCAACACATAATATCAATTTAAAATCCCCAAAAATATAAAATAAATAGGAACAGGTTTTGGGGTCGTTACAATCACTCCCCCTTAAAGAAAATTCGTCCCGAATTTTAGGGTAACTTACAAATCGAATCGAATAACCAGGGATATCTCCTTTCCATTTCCTCCCGAAGTTCCCAAGTTAACTTTTCAACATTATGATTCCTTCATACCATTCTAACAAGCGGAATACTCTTGTTTCTCAACTCTTGAACTTTGGTATCAATCACTCAAGCTGGTTGCTCTATATAAAACATATCGGGTTCTAGATCCTCTTGTATCTCTGATAACATATGAAATGGATCATACAAATTTTTACGAAGCACGGAGATAAGAAATACATTATGAATTTACCCAAAGAAGATGGCAACTCAAGATAGCACGCAAGATTTCCAGCTCTTTCTATAATTTCAAAAGGCCCATTATGACTTTTCCATCGAATAGCCAATCTTAATAGGTAGAAAAATGAGCAGATTTTGTCAATCTATCCACGATTACCCAAACTGCATCATGCTTTCTTCAAGTACGAGGCAAACCTATTACAACATCCATCGTAACATGTTCCCATTTCCACTCAAGTATCTTTAGAGGTTGAAGTAGACCGGCGGGCCTTTGATGTTCAGCTTTAACCCGTTAATAAGTCAAACACTTTGATACGAAATCCGCTATTTCCCATTTCATATTATTCCACTTAAAATATTGTTTCAAAATTCTGATACATCTTGGTACTTCCGAGATGAATACTATACTTGAACTCATGACCATCATCAAGAACTTGGCGTTTAATTCCATCAATATCTGGTACACATAGCTGCCCTCTATAAGTTAATACTCCTTCAGGACTATGAGAGAAATCTTCAAATTTTCTATCCTCGATTTTATCCACTAATTTTCTCAACTCGGGGTCATCCTTCTAAGCATCTTTTATATGTTGAATTAAAGTTGGCAATACTCTATTATTCGCAAACATAACTCCATGTCTCAATTCATAAGGACACCAATCCTTCAAAAGTTCCATCCACCTACGCTGTCGGTTTTGCAACTCTATCTGGGAGAAAAGATAACTCAACTCTTATGATTTATAAAAATCTCAAACTTTGTTTCATAAAGATAATATTTCCACTTATGTAACGCAAAAACAATCGCAGTAAGTTCTAAGGCATGGGTCAGATAGTTATGTTCGCAAGGAGTTAACTTCCTCGAAGCATTACTGTAAATAACCATCATTCCCATTAGGCAGTGCAAGAATAGGAGCGGTGGTCAACCTCTTTTTCAATTCCTCAAAACTGACTTGACATTTTTCATCCCACACATATGGCACATTCTTTTGAGTCAACTGACTCAATGGTATAGCAATTCTTCAAAACTCATTGAATCTTCGATAATACTCCGCTAAACCTAGAAAATTTCTCAAATAATTGCTTCCCTCGGAGCACAGACAAAACCATTCGTAAATTTTGTTCATGTTCCTCTCAGGATTTAGAATAAACAAAGATATCACCGATAAAGACAACCACAAAGGTATCAAGATTAGGTTTGAAAACCCGATTCATCATATCCATAAGAACAACGGGAGCATTAGTTAACCCGAAAGGCATAACAAGAAACTCATAGTGACCATACCTACTACGAAAAGCAGTCTTAGGAATGTCTTCAGAATGAATCTGCAACTGATAATACCCACTCCTCAAATCAAGCTTCAAAAAGACTACTGAACCTTGAAGTTGCTCAAACAAATCATCAATGTGAGGTAGAGAATATTTGTTCTTTATGGTTACCTGATTTAGCTTCCTGTAATCAATACATAGTCTCAAAGACCCATCCTTCTTCTTTACAAACAACACAGGAACTCCCCACGGTGATACACTGGGCCGGATAAAACCACTATCAAGTAACTCTTGCAATTGAACTTTCAAATTTTTCAATTCAGATGGAGCCATTCTGTAAGGTACCTCAAATATCAACGTAGTACCTGGAAGTAAATCAATACAGAACTCGATTTCCCTATTGGGAGGCATAGAATACTCAGTAGAGAACACATAAGGAAACTCTTTAACAATATGCACATCCTCTATTTTAAGCAACCTTTTTAGTAGTATCGAGAACACTAGCCAAATACCCCGTGCAACCATGGGGTAACAATTTTCTAGCTTTCACATAAGAAATAATACGAATTCCCTTACCCAAAGGAGAAGCCTCAAAAGTAAATTCAGGCACATCAGGAATAGAAAATGTGACAATCCTTTTATAACAATCAACTGAAGCATGGTAATTATTTACCCAATCCATTCCCAAGATAATATCAAAATCTTGCAATGGCAATATAACTAAATTAGCAAGTACAACATGCTCACAAATATGCACATCACAAGTGCGCAACACTCTATCAGTTGCCAAACACTCCCCCATAGGAGTGGACACCTCTAACACATAAGGTAGAGACTCAGGAGACAAATGTAACTGAGATGCAAAAATGCACAGACACATATAAATGTAATGAGCCGGGGTCTATAAGTGCACGTGCCCTCAAACTAGACATAAAAATTATACCTCCTATCACGACAGAAGAATCTGAAGCCTGTTATTGATTAGTAGCAAAAACACAACCCTGCACCTTAGGTTTTCCTGAGGCATCCCTCTTCTGACCCTGTGATAATCCAGCTCCACTCCCAAATGATACATTCCTGGTTCTAGGACAATCCCTTTGAAAATGATCTAACAAACCACAATTCAAACACTTACCCAACTTCTTCTAACACCTTTCTTCAGAGTGCCCTTCCTTTTAACAATAGTTACATATCCTTCTACTTTGATTTCCCGAAGTGTTACCTTGATTGTTGGCAATTGATTGCTCCTGAGGTTGTCCTCTGTTTTGTAATGATATTCCCTGACCTCCTCGATTGTCACCGTACTGTGGTTGAGGTCTTCCTTGCTTTCCCGCACCTGACAGTTCAACTTTCCTTTTATGTTCTTCAATATCGTGTTCCACTTGATAAACTCTATCAACTGCATCTTGAAAATCCTGTAACTTGTGAAATACTAGTTGAATTCGGATCACAGTTCTCAATCCTTTCACAAATCGCATTGCCTTCCTCTCCTCAGTTGCAACTAGATGAGTAAAATACCTGGATAACTCTGAATTTAGATGTATACTGAGCCAGGGACATAACATTTTGCTCTAAGTTGAGAAACTCCATTTCTTTCCTGTCTTGATCCACCCGGGGAATGAAATGTTCCTTGAACTTTTTTTAGAAAATTTTCCCAAGTATAGGGTACATGAGTCTCATCCCAACAAGTTTTCAAAGCTTTCCACCAATACTCAGCAGCTCCACTCAGTTTATAAGTAGCAAACCTGATTTGATCTTCATCAAAACATCTCAGAACATCAAAGATCTTTTCCATCGATTCAATCCACCTCTCCACCTTAGCTACATCGGGTTCTCAATCATAGCCTATTGGTTTCATCTTTAAGAACTGTTCTAGCCCATATCTCGGAGGTACTTGATCTTCTCCTTGTCTTTAATCATTTAAGGTTTTCATGGCTGCTTCAAACATTCCCTTGCCTTGAAGGCCCTGACTGATCTCCTTCTGTCCCAAAGTACCTGCATAAGACTCTCAACGTTACTCACCCTATACACAACTACCCTCTTAGGTCACTTAGTCATTCTAGACCATCTACAACCTAGCTCTGATACCAACTGTCGCGCCCCAACCCATGGTCCTACTTGGCCCCACGTTCAGGACACGCACGGAAGACTTCATATAACACTTTTATCAAAAATTTCAAAATATACTTTCCAAAATGGATTATCAACCCGACGTCCTCCCTTGTTAAGTGACATATCCCCTTAGCTCGCCTTTATATAAGGAAAACAAACAAACAAGGAACGGGGTGAGAATAAATCTTAGTAAGATACTAAAACGCAACTATGTTACATGCTGAAATGAGACTCGTAAAGAACAGTATCATAGCAATCACATAGCATATAATATGAGAGGCAAAACCAACTCATCATACCACACATAAAGCGGAAATAAACACTCATAAGTGGATACTGAGCCAAGGTTATCGAATCAAACATATAACCATCTGAGAGGTATCAACTGAGCAGTACCAAAGGGCTGAAACCGGTTCCGGAGCCAAACAATAACATCAACAACAACAACAACAACAACAACGGGGGGAAATGACACCAAGTTATAACCCAAAGTGCCCAACCTTTGGCCCAAGGAAGGGGGTTAAAAATGGGAAACCAATGGTAGAAGCCTTACAATGAACTTGGCTCGTGTGCCATTATAATTCCTACCACTGCCCGACTCCACAACAAGTACTAGCTGGACTTTACACGAGAGCATAGTAATAAATACTTGCTTTAAACAACAATCGGGGCATGATTCCAAAGTAGGGAACCACACAAAGTTCATCACAAAGATGCAACACATTACTCATAAAGAGTTCACAACACAATCCTTTACCATTGACATAAAGTCACAACCCAATCTTTTATTAATGACATTAAGTCACATCACAAGCTTGCACCCATTCACAATTAATCAAAAACACATAAAAAGGATGTTCCATAATACCCATTTAATACTTAGTTAAATTCCACAACACATATGTTCACAAAGGAACCATTTCTAATACTAGAGTATTCCACACTGTCCATTTAAATCAACTAGAGTAGTACCCAAAACCTAGACAAGGATTGACTTCTAACTCATTTGGGATTTAACACTTTTTGTTCAACAGGGGGCCTGGGCGGTTGCCCAACCTAGCCTGGGCGGTCGCCCAGAATACAAAAACTTGGAACCCAAACCCTGCTATCTTGGGCGGTCGCCCAGGGCCCCTCTGGGCGGTCGCCCACAAGCCTAGACTCAGAATTTCAAATTTCTCCTGCAAGTCAATTTCATCCGTCCCAAGAGTAGAGTATACTTTTACTAACAACTAGGCAATACCCAAAAGTACTAAACAAGTTCAAAACTAACTATTTCAAGTTTACTCTTTCCTTCCTACACAGTATGTTTATACTCCCTTTGTCCCAAAATTACAAGTATCACCAAATTCACCCAAATCACAAAATTAACACTTACAAGTATCAAGTATAACATATATGACCATTTTAACATTTAAAGAGGAATTAGTAACTTACCTATTTCCGGAAAAGTATAAATGAAATATATTTTGATCGGGTAGAAATGGCCTACTCAACGCCCTTTCTTCGTTGACACAGAGAGAACACAAATTAGGAAAGTAGAATGTTTGTGAATGTTTTTCCCCTTCGCAGAGAGAGATGGGTAGGATAAGTATAAGTAGATTTTTAAAAAATTTCACTAAGACCCCTCCACTTTCCTTTTGAGCACATAAACCCCTAAACTTACATTTTTTCACTTTAACCCCTAAGGTTTCAAGTAATCCATTTACTCCCTTTAACCATTATTACTCCCCACATTTAAGCTAACACAATTAATCAAATAAATAATGTAAGTCATAAAATATTATGCAACACATAATATCAATTTAAAATCCACAAAAATATAAAATAAATAGGAACAGGTTTTGGGGTCGTTACAATCACTCCCCCTTAAAGAAAATTCATCCCGAATTTTAGGGTAACTTACAAATCGAATCGAATAACCAGGGATATCTCCTTTCCATTTCCTCCCGAAGTTCCCAAGTTAACTTTTCAACATTATGATTCCTTCATACCATTCTAACAAGTGGAATACTCTTGTTTCTCAACTCTTGAACTTTGGTATCAATCACTCAAGCTGGTTGCTCTATATAAAACATATCGGGTTCTAGATCCTCTTGTATCTCTGATAACATATGAAATGGATCATACAAATTTTTACGAAGCACGGAGATAAGAAATACATTATGAATTTACCCAAAGAAGATGGCAACTCAAGATAGCACGCAAGATTTCCAGCTCTTTCTATAATTTCAAAAGGCCCATTATGACTTTTCCATCGAATAGCCAATCTTAATAGGTAGAAAAATGAGCAGATTTTGTCAATCTATCCACGATTACCCAAACTGCATCATGCTTTCTTCAAGTACGAGGCAAACCTATTACAACATCCATCGTAACATGTTCCCATTTCCACTCAAGTATCTTTAGAGGTTGAAGTAGACCGGCGGGCCTTTGATGTTCAGCTTTAACCCGTTAATAAGTCAAACACTTTGATACGAAATCCGCTATTTCCCATTTCATATTATTCCACTTAAAATATTGTTTCAAAATTCTGATACATCTTGGTACTTCCGAGATGAATACTATACTTGAACTCATGACCATCATCAAGAACTTGGCGTTTAATTCCATCAATATCTGGTACACATAGCTGCCCTCTATAAGTTAATACTCCTTCAGGACTATGAGAGAAATCTTCAAATTTTCTATCCTCGATTTTATCCACTAATTTTCTCAACTCGGGGTCATCCTTCTAAGCATCTTTTATATGTTGAATTAAAGTTGGCAATACTCTATTATTCGCAAACATAACTCCATGTCTCAATTCATAAGGACACCAATCCTTCAAAAGTTCCATCCACCTACGCTGTCGGTTTTGCAACTCTATCTGGGAGAAAAGATATCTCAACTCTTATGATTTATAAAAATCTCAAACTTTGTTTCATAAAGATAATATTTCCACTTATGTAACGCAAAAACAATCGCAGTAAGTTCTAAGGCATGGGTCAGATAGTTATGTTCGCAAGGAGTTAACTTCCTCGAAGCATTACTGTAAATAACCATCATTCCCATTAGGCAGTGCAAGAATAGGAGCGGTGGTCAACCTCTTTTTCAATTCCTCAAAACTGACTTGACATTTTTCATCCCACACATATGGCACATTCTTTTGAGTCAACTGACTCAATGGTATAGCAATTCTTCAAAACTCATTGAATCTTCGATAATACTCCGCTAAACCTAGAAAATTTCTCAAATAATTGCTTCCCTCGGAGCACAGACAAAACCATTCGTAAATTTTGTTCATGTTCCTCTCAGGATTTAGAATAAACAAAGATATCACCGATAAAGACAACCACAAAGGTATCAAGATTAGGTTTGAAAACCCGATTCATCATATCCATAAGAACAACGGGAGCATTAGTTAACCCGAAAGGCATAACAAGAAACTCATAGTGACCATACCTACTACGAAAAGCAGTCTTAGGAATGTCTTCAGAATGAATCTGCAACTGATAATACCCACTTCTCAAATCAAGCTTCAAAAAGACTACTGAACCTTGAAGTTGCTCAAACAAATCATCAATGTGAGGTAGAGAATATTTGTTCTTTATGGTTACCTGATTTAGCTTCCTGTAATCAATACATAGTCTCAAAGACCCATCCTTCTTCTTTACAAACAACACAGGAACTCCCCACGGTGATACACTGGGCCGGATAAAACCACTATCAAGTAACTCTTGCAATTGAACTTTCAAATTTTTCAATTCAGATGGAGCCATTCTGTAAGGTACCTCAAATATCAACGTAGTACCTGGAAGTAAATCAATACAGAACTCGATTTCCCTATTGGGAGGCATAGAATACTCAGTAGAGAACACATAAGGAAACTCTTTAACAATATGCACATCCTCTATTTTAAGCAACCTTTTTAGTAGTATCGAGAACACTAGCCAAATACCCCGTGCAACCATGGGGTAACAATTTTCTAGCTTTCACATAAGAAATAATACGAATTCCCTTACCCAAAGGAGAAGCCTCAAAAGTAAATTCAGGCACATCAGGAATAGAAAATGTGACAATCCTTTTATAACAATCAACTGAAGCATGGTAATTATTTACCCAATCCATTCCCAAGATAATATCAAAATCTTGCAATGGCAATATAACTAAATTAGCAAGTACAACATGCTCACAAATATGCACATCACAAGTGCGCAACACTCTATCAGTTGCCAAACACTCCCCCATAGGAGTGGACACCTCTAACACATAAGGTAGAGACTCAGGAGACAAATGTAACTGAGATGCAAAAATGCACAGACACATATAAATGTAATGAGCCGGGGTCTATAAGTGCACGTGCCCTCAAACTAGACATAAAAATTATACCTCCTATCACGACAGAAGAATCTGAAGCCTGTTATTGATTAGTAGCAAAAACACAACCCTGCACCTTAGGTTTTCTTGAGGCATCCCTCTTCTGACCCTGTGATAATCCAGCTCCACTCCCAAATGATACATTCCTGGTTCTAGGACAATCCCTTTGAAAATGATCTAACTAACCACAATTCAAACACTTACCCAACTTCTTCTAACACCTTTCTTCAGAGTGCCCTTCCTTTTAACAATAGTTACATATCCTTCTACTTTGATTTCCCGAAGTGTTACCTTGATTGTTGGCAATTGATTGCTCCTGAGGTTGTCCTCTGTTTTGTAATGATATTCCCTGACCTCCTCGATTGTCACCGTACTGTGGTTGAGGTCTTCCTTGCTTTCCCGCACCTGACAGTTCAACTTTCCTTTTATGTTCTTCAATATCGTGTTCCACTTGATAAACTCTATCAACTGCATCTTGAAAATCCTGTAACTTGTGAAATACTAGTTGAATTCGGATCACAGTTCTCAATCCTTTCACAAATCGCATTGCCTTCCTCTCCTCAGTTGCAACTAGATGAGTAAAATACCTGGATAACTCTGAATTTAGATGTATACTGAGCCAGGGACATAACATTTTGCTCTAAGTTGAGAAACTCCATTTCTTTCCTGTCTTGATCCACCCGGGGAATGAAATGTTCCTTGAACTTTTTTTAGAAAATTTTCCCAAGTATAGGGTACATGAGTCTCATCCCAACAAGTTTTCAAAGCTTTCCACCAATACTCAGCAGCTCCACTCAGTTTATAAGTAGCAAACCTGATTTGATCTTCATCAAAACATCTCAGAACATCAAAGATCTTTTCCATCGATTCAATCCACCTCTCCACCTTAGCTACATCGGGTTCTCAATCATAGCCTATTGGTTTCATCTTTAAGAACTGTTCTAGCCCATATCTCGGAGGTACTTGATCTTCTCCTTGTCTTTAATCATTTAAGGTTTTCATGGCTGCTTCAAACATTCCCTTGCCTTGAAGGCCCTGACTGATCTCCTTCTGTCCCAAAGTACCTGCATAAGACTCTCAACGTTACTCACCCTATACACAACTACCCTCTTAGGTCACTTAGTCATTCTAGACCATCTACAACCTAGCTCTGATACCAACTGTCGCGCCCCAACCCATGGTCCTACTTGGCCCCACGTTCAGGACACGCACGAAAGACGTCATATAACACTTTTAGAAAAAATTTCAAAATATACTTTCATAAAGTTTAACAAAATCCACACTCGAAGTTCAAAGACTTCCATTTAACTTTCAAACAAACTTTACAACCAACATTCACAAACGAAAGTACGTAGCCCGAAGGCTTACACACTTTACTTACAAATGTACAATCACCACACTTTAACAAAATAGGTGATACACGGATAAAGTCTCGGGTACACTACCCCAAAGGTTATACATTTATATAATGCAACCTTTAAACCACACTTACTTTCCAAAATGGATTATCAACCCGACGTCCTCCCTTGTTAAGTGACATATCCCCTTGGCTCGCCTTTATCTAAGGAAAACAAATAAACAAGGAACGGGGTGAGAATAAATCTCAGTAAGCTACTAAAATGCAAGTACGTTACATGCTGAAATGATACTCGTAAAGAACAGTATCATAGCAATCACATATCATATAATATGAGAGGCAAAACCAACTCATCATACCACACATAAAGCGGAAATAAACACTCATAAGTGGATACTGAGCCAAGGTTATCGAATCAAACATATAACCATCTGAGAGGTATCAACTGAGCAATACCAAAGGGCTGAAACCGGTTCCCGAACCAAACAATAACAACAAAAACAACAACAACAACGGGGGGAAAATGACACCAAGTCATAACCCAAAGTGCCCAACCTTTGGCCCAAGGAAGGGGGTTAAAAATGGGAAACCAATGGTAGAAGCCTTACAATGAACTTGGCTCGTGTGCCATTATAATCCCTACCACTGCCCGACTCAACAACAAGTACCAGCTGGACTTTACACGAGAGCATAGTAATAAATACTTGCTTTAAACAACAACCGGGGCATGATTCCAAAGTAGGGAACCACACAAAGTTCATCACAAAGATGCAACGCATTACTCATAAAGAGTTCACAACACAATCCTTTACCATTGATATAAAGTCACAACCCAATCTTTTATTAATGACATTAAGTCACATCACAAGCTTGCACCCATTCACAATTAATCATAAACACATCAAAAGGATGTTCCATAATACCCATTTAATACTTAGTTAAATTCCACAACACATATGTTCACAAAGGAGCCATTTCTAATACTAGAGTATTCCACACTGTCCAATTAAAACTAGAGTAGTACCCAAAACCTAGACAAGGATTGACTTCTAACTCATTTGGGATTTAACACTTTTTGTTCAACAGGGGGCCTGGACGGTCACCCAACCTAGCCTGGGCGGTCGTCCAGAATACAAAAACTTGGAACCCAAACCCTGCCATCTTGGGCGGTCGCCCAGGGCCCCTCTGGGCGGTCGCCCACAAGCCTAGACTCAGAATTTCAAATTTCTCCTGCAAGTTAATTTCATCCGTCCCAAGAGTAGGAGTATAGTTTTACTAACAACTAGGCAATACCCAGAAGTACTAAACAAGTTTAAAACTAACTATTTCAAGTTTACTATTTCCTTCCTACACAGTATGTTTATACTCCATTTGTCCCAAAATTACAAGTATCACCAAATTCACCCAAATCACAAAATTAACACTTACAAGTATCAAGTATAACATATATGACCATTTTAACATTTAAAGGGGAATTAGTAACTTACCTATTTCCGGAAAAGTATAAATGAAATATATTTTGATCGGGTAAAAATGGCCTACTCAACGCCCTTTCTTCGTTGACACAGAGAGAACACAAATTAGGAAAGTAGAATGTTTGTGAATGTGTTTTTCCCTTTCGCAGAGAGAGATGGGTAGGATAAGTATAAGTAGATTTTTAAAAAATTTAACTAAGACCCCTCCACTTTCCTTTTGAGCACATAAACCCCTAAACTTACATTTTTTCACTTTAACCCCTAAGGTTTCAACTAATCCATTTACTCCCTTTAACCATTATTACTCCCCACATTTAAGCTAACACAATTAATCAAATAAATAATGCAAGTCATAAAATATTATGCAACACATAATATCAATTTAAAATCCCCAAAAATATAAAATAAATAGGGACGGGTTTTGGAGTCGTTACAAACTACATTTAATATAGTTGTGTATTTTAAAATTGGGTTATTGTTTAAATACAATAATTTTGCTAATTATATGCGGTTATAATATGTCACTACTAAAATTAAAGTAGTAAATTTTGGTACAAATTGCATGCTTGTCAATGCTTGTAGTCAAGGATAAAATAGTAATTAAGTTAATAAAATAAAAGAGAAAACAAGAAATACTAGATAAGATAAGAGAGGAAGTAAGAGTCACCTAAGTTAAAGAGTGGGAACAAGGAAAACACTCCACGTATTAGTCTTCTCTCTGTGTGGAGCATAAGAAAAAAAAATGATACGCAAAGCAGGGATCAGGAGGAATCGAGAGAGAAAATAAATGAGAAAGAAAGAAAGAAAGAAACGAGAGTCTAAGGACGTCAACACGAAGCCAAATCTAAACCGGCAGGACATCATTATTATAAGGGGTAAGTGGGGAACCACTATCGATCCTCTTTAAAAAAAAAAAAAAAAAAAAAAGTAGAGAGACGAATTTCTGATTTCGTATGTGCAATTTGATGTTTCTTTGAATTAAAGCAATGAATTTGTGTCATATTTAGTATTGTAGGAAAAGAATTGGAATTATTGTGGTGTAACTTGGTTGTATAATCATATTAGTTAATGAAGTAAGTTGTTAGAATTTTGATTTTCATAGCAAGCTTCAGCTGGACAAGGGTAGGAGACAACATAGTTATTTTGAAATTGCAGATTAACCCTACAACTGTTGAAATTTTCGGACTAGCTGTCCAAATTCAAAGGAATTTAACCGAAGTTTGGTGGATGATAACTTGTTCGTTTTAGATCCGATTCGTGAATTTTTTTAGCCTAAATTGATTAACTCTTCGATGGCTTTTAAATGAAATGATTTTCTACAGGTATAACTATTTGAAGTGTTCCCAGAAATTCTGTTTTTGGCTGCTGCAAACTTGATAAAAATATGTTAAAATCAATGAGTGTAGATGGTTCAGAAGTAAATCATCCGGGTTTGGAATTTGGTGTTTCTCGAACCTAAATCGGGTAGTTTTTCAATAATTTATGTTTCTATAACAAAGGCTAGTTGAGTGGTTTTGGAAATTATTTAACGTGAATAATTCATAATTAATTCGTACGGATTCGGAATTTGATGATTCAGTGTCTAAATTGAATGTTTTCTTGAGACCATTCCAATGGTATTAGTTCGTAATCTGATCCTCTGTTTATGGTTTCCAGAATTTGAGTTGTTCTGCAGTAGCCTAATAAAGATGTATTGGAATGGTGTGAATTTTAGATATTTCATAAGAAATTCATACAAACTCGGAATTGAGTGATTCTTGGGTTTAAACTAGATATTATTCAGAAAGCTTTCTAATGGACTTGGTTTCTTAACCTGAATCTTAATTGAATGTTTCTAGATTTCCTGTTTTGTCTACGTAGTGTTGAGTTGTGTGATAAGATGTGAATGTTATTGACTTTGTATTGTTGTTAACTTTATTTTCCTGATGTGTTTATTGTGTTTAGATAAAGTTCACTGTCAGAGTGTCAGTAACTGGTTCGAGACCCAGAGAGTCTAACAATTGAATTAAATAAGCGAATGAGGTAAGGGATCTTGTGTCTTCTCCTTTCATTGTACCATTTGTTCTTGTTCTGTTTTGTTGCTTGCTAGTGTCATTTGTCACTTGCTAAGCCTAGATTCATTTTCGTATACAAATGAACTCAGTTTTGGCCCTCATTACGTTCTTTTCCGAGTTATTGAATTGTTATCAATAACACTTAGATTATGGATTCTCGTGCACTTTGTGGGTGTTAGAAATCATTGTTGGACATCGTATTGTTGAAATGGTATCTCGTTCAGTTTTACTTCAGAATTCTTTGTCTGTCGCTTGTTCGGTTTCGTTATTCGGCTTTACTACTCTGCCATTTACACTTTGAGTATCTGACTTCTGAATTCCTCAACAAGAGATGACTTTAACACCGGTTGTTATATCTGCGGCTCCTAGTTATAGTATCATCTGCAGACGATACTATGATGAATAGTCGATTCTGACTTTGGGCATTAGGCCACCTCAAGTCTAATGGATTCTGACATCGGAATTTTGATTGGATGTTTGATTCGGTTGTATTACTTTTATTGCTATCGACTATCGTTTAGATTTAGACATTCGGTCTCTTTGATAATAAAATGTGAGTCACTTGTGAATAGTACCTTTGAGTATTCTCCTCTATCACCGTTTGTGGTGGTAGAGAGTCCTTACTGGGCATTTTTTCTCACCTTTTCTTCTTTCAGGTTGCTATTGTAAAGAGTGAGAAACGATTCGAGATGGACTGAAGTAGATGGATCTTGAGTGGAAGATTTCTTGGCGAGAGTATAGTGGTATTAAATAGGTTTTGTAATCTCTATTAAGTTGTTGTAAAGAGTTAGAGATCGATGATTCGTAGATGCTCTGACTCACTCGTATTTGTCAGTTTATGTAAAATGTAAATTTTTGAAGTAATGTATATTATGAAACTTTCAAAATGGATTTTTGTGGTGAATGTTTATTTTATATATAAAAAAAAAGAGGAACAAGGAATTTGGTTTTGACTTCGTAACAACCCAGAAAATGAAAAGGCAAATTTCGGGGTGTTACAAGTGTAGATGTCATTTGGATCGACAAGAAACATTCCTATCCCATAACCATGCTTATTGGCTGCGCCATCGAAAAAAAGTTGCCATTTATTTTCCTCAGTTGTAGTGCAAACCAAGTGCTCGTCGGGAAACTGTAAGTCCTCCCCCTTCACTTCGTCACACGGAAATTCAGCAAGCCGATCACTGAACACTTTCCCCCTGATGGATTTGAGTGTGACGTAAGTGATATTATTGCCGGCGAGCATGAAGTACCATTTGGCTATCCTTATTAACATGAAAGGCTTCTCGAAGATGTAGCGGAGCGGGTCCACTTTTGCTACTAGCTTGATTGGAAAGGCTTCCATGTAATGTTTGAGCTTTTGAGTAACCCAAACCAGTGTTGCACATGATTTTTCCAAGACGGAGTAGTTCTTTTCGCCTCCTTGAAATCGGCGACTGACAAAATAAATGGCATTCTCTTTTGTGGAGTCTCATTGCTCTTGTGCTAGCATAGCCCCAAGGGCTTCATCATTCACTGTGAGGTAGAGCAAGAGAGGCTTCTCCTTGTGAGGTGGAACCAAGACTGGAGGGCATGTCAAGTAAGGCTTCACTTGGTCGAAAGCTTCTTGGCAAGCGTCGGTCCATTCTAGAGCCACATTCTTCTTGAGTAGCTTGAAGATTGGCTCACACATGGAAGTAAGCTGGTGCACAAACCGACTGATGTACTGAAGTCTGCCCATGAAACCATTGATTTCTTTCTGTGTCTTGGGAGGAGGCATGTCAATGATTGCCTTGATTTTTGAGGGATCTGCTTCATGTCCCCTCTCGGTAACCATGTAGCCAAGAACTTTGCCTCGGATAACCCCAAAAGTGCACTTTGCGTGGTTGAGCCTCATCTTATGTTGTCGAAGTCGTTCAAAGAACTTGCGGAGGTCGATCAAATGTTGACCGTCGGTTCCTTTTGAATGGATGATCATGTCGTCCACATAGACTTCAATTTCCTTGTGAATCATGTCGTGGAACAAGTCTGTAACAGCTCTTTGATAAGTAGCCCCAGTGCTCGAGTGGACCAAAAGGTAAAGTAAAAAACTACGTCGAGGGTCAAATTCGGTTAAGCCGAAAAGAACCAAAGGGTAACCAACTACGTCGAGGGTCAGATTCGGTTAAGCCGAAAAAGACCGAGGGTAACCAGCTACGTCGAGGGTCAGATTTGGTTAAGCCGAAAAAGACCGAGGGTAACCAGTGCTTGAGCCATCCAACTCTGGTGTCAGAGTGGACCGAAAGAGTAACCGAATATTTGAGGGGTTCGAATTCGGGGTGACCGAACAGACCAGGGGTTAGCATCGAGAAGTCGAATTCTCTTTGCTGGGGATTGAAATGAAAACAATGATTTGATTTGAGGAAACTGGCGACTGAGCTCCTATTCGAGCTGCCTATGTATCCCATACGGGAATCAAGTCGGGGCGTAGTTCTGAGGGGAGAGACTTTTGGGAGGCGTCTCGAGCCTAAAAGGATCTTGAAGGTACCATGACTCTTAGGGGGTTAGTCGGCCTAAAAAGTCAGAGGGATTTGAAACACTGTTAGGGGGTCATCGGCCTATCAGTCGATTTGATTTGAAGAGGACTTCTAGGGGGTTACGGCCTAAAAGGCGAAAATGATCTTGAGAGACTGCTAGAGGGTCATTGGCCTATCAGTCAAAGGGGTTTGAAGGTGACTTATAGGGGGTTGTCGGCCTATAAGTCAAATTGGTTAGAGGGGACTGCTAAGGCGTTGTCGGCCTATCAGTCGAAGGGATTTTGAAGGTGACTTCTAGGGGGTTATTGGCGTATAAGTCAATTTGATTTGAAGAGACTGCTAGGGGGTTGTCGGCCTATCAGTTGAATTGATTTGAGGGACTTCTAGGGGGTTGTCGGCCAAGTCAAAATAGATTTGAAGGACTGCTAGGGGGTTGTCGGCCTATCAATCGAATTTGATTTGAAGGGACTTCTAGGGGTTTGTCGGCCTATCAGTCGAATTAATTTTGAGGTTGACTTCTAGGGGGTTGTCGGCCTAAAAGTCGAATTGGATTTGTGGGACTGCTAGGGGGTTGTCGGCCTATCAGTCGGATTGATTTTGAGGGTGAGATTTTTGGGAGGAGTCTCGATCCTAAAGTGATGACTTGTTTTGGAGGGTGAGAACTAATCAGCGTCTCGAGCCTAAGATGATTTGTTTGAGGGTCAGATTCGAATAAATCCAAAAATGACCGAAGGGGAGCCAAACTAAGTCGAGGGTCAAACCCGGTTAAGCCGGAAAAGACCGAGAGGTAACCAAAGTAGTCGAGGGTCGATTCGAATAAATCCAAAAAGACTCAGATTCGGTTAAGCCGAAAAGGACCAGGTAACCAATACTTGAGTCATCCAACTCTGGCGCCAAAGTGGACCGGAAGAGTAACAATTTTTTTTTAGAGGGTCAAATTCGAGGGATGACCGAAAAGGACCAGGGTAACCCAAATAGCCGAGGGTCAAACTCGGATAAACCGGAAAGACCAGATGGGAACCCACAATTTCAAACTAAAAAGTAAAACAGTTTAGTCAAGAGAAACACAAAAGGATACATCGTAGCTTTTTTCTTACTGAGAAGAAGATGAGGGCTGTGCACTGCAGTCTGTTGACGGTGGTTGAGAGTAACGTTTGCTTTGTGTGATATTTTGGCTTTTGATAGAAGTCTCTCGCATTTCTGAAGATGCGCAAGGAATCCAAACTTGCTACTTTATGGCCTGCAGGTTTGCTCCGCATGCAGTGACATTTATGATTTGCACATGTAAAATGGAATCATTTTTGTTTGAGCGCAAATTTATTTTCATTTTGATTTTGGCATGCAATTCTTTTGGCTTGAGGAATTCAGTGGATGGCATTGAATCATGAGATGACATGGCAATGATTGAGGCATGATAATGATCATGGACATGATAACAATTATGAGATGGCGATGATTATAGCATGATGGAGATTGCAACATGATAAAAAGCATAACAATGATTGTGACATAGTAATGGGCGTGAGGATTGCAGCATGGTGAAATGATTAGACATGGAGACGTTATGGCATTCTCAAACAGTATAAGATGACATGACATGATAACTGCAAACCTCAGTGATTTTATTGGTGGATTAAGCGTGCGGGGATGCAAGTTATTGCAATGCTCGAGTCTTTTTCTTCGCCGTTGCTGTTGATGTGTTCGTTGTCGGGCTTATGGTGACAAGCTGCCTTTGCGACATTTTGATGCGTGTATGGTCGGGCTTGTGGTGACAAGCTGCCTACGTATCCCTTGCGGGAATCAGACCCTATGTAGTTCGGGTCTGGCAACTTGAGCAGATTTTGCAAAGATGGCGTCGAGAAGTTTCATTCCTTGATCACGATGTGGCAGGGTGCATAATGCGTACCTGCAAGAGATTTTCACAAGCATGCAAAATTTATTGTGACATCATGTGCTTGGAAGTGTCATATACGTGCAACAAGAGCATTAATGGTTTAGAGATTTAGAGAGATAAAAAGAACGCACTCTCTTTCTTTGGAAATCTTTGATGTTGGAGAAAAATGATCTCTTTTAATTTTTTCGTTTTGATGGATGCATTTCAAATCTCACTTTTATTTTGAGCAATTTTTTTTCTTTTTGATTTTATTGACACGTGTGCATCGCTCGCATTTCAATATTTACTTTGAAAAAGAGATGAGAGAAAATATATATGTGCAATGAGGGAGAATCGGGAAAGGAAGGAAATGTGTATGTATGTATTTTTTCTCTTGAGAGATTTTCAAGGATTTTGAGAGTTATGATGAGAACGAATGGTGGGGCGAGAACGAAAGCCTAGCGCGGGTACTCGAAAGGTCAATTCCCCACACCTATTTGATCAAGTCTACTCGACGACGCTCTCAAGGCACAATGTTCGGACCAGCCCCAGTTGGTGGCCAAGGAAGCCCCAGTATATCTCGATGATAAAACCTCTAGATGTATGCAACAGAAGCCCTAGTATTTCAATGATCAAGCCCATACACTCAACACTTCTTTAATAAGGACCCGACTGTCTAGAAGAGCGGTCATATGTGATCCAAACGTGGAATCTCTGGCACATTCTGAAAGTGAGTTCTTGGCATACTGATTCAAGAGTGTATTCTGACATCCCGCTTGCGGGGGGGGGGGGTTGCAACCGTCCATCAAAGGCATCTCGATGTTTTGATGATTACTCGGTGGATGGTGGAGGAAATCGCCATGTTGCCCAAAAGTCGTTTTCACAATCAGAGTCTTTTGTTTGGGGACAACTGCCTTGAGGAGTTTTCCCCGTCACTTGATGCATATCCAAAATTGTACGGCCCTTGTTTACACCGTGGAACAGATCTCGAATTTAGCGAAGCAAACTGTTGTCATTAACTGGCAATTTGTTCTAAGTCTCCACTTGCGGGGGGACTTAACTGTTCACAAGAATCTTCGCAGAGTTGGACTTTTCACTGTCGGCATTTAAGAAGCCCCAGTGTTACCCAAGAGTAATCTGTACAATCATCACTCCTTTAATGGGGACCAGACTGCTTTGAGGAGTCGTCCCAAACCTGGCATTCTTTCGGATGGACACAAGTGTTAACCTGAACAAACCAATGCTCGACCGTTGTGAGTTTGATTATTTCTTCCGAAGAAAGCCCTAGACTGATGATGTGCAGCCCCAAACTGATATGTGCAGCCCCAAACTGATGATGTGCAGCCCCAGATTTATGATTCATTCGAGGGTATCTGCTCATTTGAGACTTTGAAGCTCGGAGACTTTCATTCATTTGTCTCTCGTCTCTTCTGCTGTGACAGATTTCAGGAATTGACAGGGGAAGGCATGAGGCCAGTATTTTGGGAAGCAAAGGAAAATCTCGTGAGATTTTCGACATTTGTGTTTGTGCAGAATGAATTGACGGACAGACGAGGGTAGGGGAAAGCCCCTAGGCTCGAGGATTTTGCTCACGCCTTGAAGTCAATGACTCAAGATTAGAATTCGCATTAATGGTCAAGTATTTCAAAATCAAATGCAATCTAATTAGTTTCAACTTTTTAGAAAAAGCAAGTAATTCATTTGGACTCAAATTAGACCGCAACGGCTCGAGATGAGAACACCATTTGAATAATCGTCATAAGTTAGGGTCGCTTGTTGACCTCATGGGTGAGAGGTCCTCGTCATCGTCGCTGCGCCTTTTGTGATCGACTTAGAAGCTGCGCGACCTTTGACCACTGGCTCCCTCAGTGTAAGGGGTTGGCATAGCATGTAGTGTTCTAACCAAGAAACCAGTTGTCGTTGTTGATGGCGTCTGCCCAGGGTCAAAAGGTCGAGATCTCCTTCAGTGTAGTTTAGTCCCATGTCGCCTTTGCATTTCTTTGATCTTGATCGGGTCTTTGAAAGCCATTCAACTTTTTAGGTTTCTAACCTCTCAGTGTAAGAGGCCGGCTAAGAGCATGAGTCACCAATTGTCGTCGTTGATGGTGCTCGCTCAGAAGGGTCGAAAGTAATTTTGATAATGTAGATGATATGTATAAAGAATGAAGGTAATGTAAAGGAATAGAGAAGAAAATAGTTTTTTTTTTTTTTGCGCCTCCCTTTTTTTGCCTGAAGCCGCCCTCTCGGGTTTTCAACTCCAGCGGGCGATTTTTTTTTTGATAAATAAGAGAAAAAGAAGGGAAAATAAAATCTTCGCAATGCACACATTTATTTATAGAAAAGTGTGCAATTACGGAAACAAAAATTTTCGGTATGCGGCCTTTTGATTAGCCGCCTCAAATCTGTGTCGAATCGTCTTTGGAGTTTCGGTTGATTGACCGTGTTTGTTGACTTCTTCGATCGCCTTTGCGGACTCAGTTCTCAACTCGATTAATCGCAGTCTAAGATTAGTCCATTTTCATATTTAGCTCTTAGTAAAGTGATTTTAAAAAGATGCGCGATTAAGAAGCACTTAATTATAAGGCGAATTCATTGACTGAAAACTTTTATTATAAGACAAACAAGAAATTAAAAAATAGTACAAAAGGATGACACGCAAATTTGACCTGGAAGACAAAAGAATGAGTGAGCACATTTTAGAACGGGCCCGAAAACAAAAGGGATTGGAGTTGGGCGGTGTGACCTATTCACATCAAAAGAGATTTAACCCATCGGGTCGTTGACCTTTCATTCTCACAAAGCATCACAATTCTTTCTTGTCGGCAGGTTGCGGTCATTATAGCAAAAGATAACAATTTCCTTGGGGGTCGAGGAGCCCCTAGGATAACTATTCCTCGGTTGAAGTCAAATCTGGGATTTCTTAATCACCCCGCTGTCGATGAGATCCTGTAGGACATTCTTAAGAGACCAGCACGAATCAGTAGCATGTCCCGGCCATCGGTGATACTGGCAGAACTCAAGAGGGTTCCACCCTTTGGGTAATGGCTGGGGAGATCGGTACTTCTCCATAGGTTTCAAGAGCCCATGATAACGCATAGGATTTGAGACATTAGTGCACATAGATCATCAAAGAACCTGTCTACTGCAGATGTGGGTCTCTCAATGACCTCCTCATCGATAAGGCTCTGGATAGCTTGTCGAAGCAAGAAGCAATTATCAGTGTCATGACCACTTGATTGGTGATATAGGCAGTAGGCAGTAGGATCCCATAGTCTGACTGTCGGCTTATGTCCTTCCATTGGTTTCAACAAGCTTTGGTTCATGAGTTTGTTAAGGACCACAGTCATTGGAGTGTCAAGCTTGTCAAAGTGCCTATAAGGGCGAATGAGCTTTCTCAGACCGCTTTTAATTTTCCATGGAACAAGCACTTGGTGTTGAGAAGTATTTTTTAGAGACAGATTCTGATCACAAAATTTGAAGAGCAAAGGCCTCATTTCACGTTCGGCCTCGGTTGCATAAATATCATTCCCTAACGAATCTTTCCCTTTTCCCAAATCATGATGTGAGAAGTGCGTTTCAACCCCTAAGTGCTGGATCATTTCGGTGAAGGAAGCAAAAGTTAGAACGGTGTTTCGGGCTGAATCTGGGTAGGCATTTGGTACCTGGTGAAAAGATGCACTTGCGGGTACCGAGGCCATTTCTTGTGACTGAACTGGGGACAACACGGTATGGGCGTTTGAGGCAACTAGCGGTTGAAGATTTTCAAGCCTCAATTGGTTTGGGTTCTGTACGGATGTCGATACATGGCCCATTATCTCCTCTAGGTGCTCTTGGAAGATACTGATCACGTACTCTGTTTGGGCATTTAACTGCCTCTCTAAACATTGCCCCATTGCATATTCCGGCTCAAATTTGGGTGAGCCCCTAGTCACACTTTCTGATATCTGTCCTTCGTTTACCATTAATGTGTTTTTTTTTTTTTTTTTTTTTTGGCGAAAGGAGGACGGCACCTCCCTAGATTTTATTAAATAAAGAAAATAATTACAAACATGGTGGGGGACATTACAACCTCAACCACCAGGAAAAGGAAATCTAGGGGGGAGGCCATACACACGTCGTATGGTCCTCTACAATATAAGGAGGGGTGACTACAATAAATAGAAAACAATCTATATAAAAATCTGGCCATAAAGTTAATGAAATCGAGCATGAGGGATCCTAGCCTTGTCCAAAACAACATAGCCTTTGCAAGGCCTAGGAATATCACTAAAAGAGGTGAATGTGAAATTTTGTGCCTTATTTGCAGCAATGTTAGCTAAACCATCCGCTATACCATTCCCTTCGCGAAGAATATGAGTAATTCGAACTTCCAAGTGAGCCAATAATCTATGGATATGGGAGATAACATACCAAACAGCCCATGGGATATGGTACTCCCGAATAAGAATCTGCATCAAAACCTGAGAGTCAACCTCTAACCAAACGCGATGAAAACCATGAGCTTGAGCTAAAATAAGCCCATCCCTTGCAGCCAAGGCCTCCGCCATCATATTGGATTGGCAGCCATAAAAATGAGAGAAACCAAGAACAAAATCCCCTTTGTGATCCCTAAAAACACCTCCCCCAGAAGCAATTCCCGGGTTACCCCTAGAGACTCCATCCGTGTTAAGCTTAATCTCATCAACATTAGGGGATCCCATAGAACCATTCGGACTTTAGGCATCAAAAAGGGTTTAGGGGCCAAATGAAAAATATCCATCATATATTTATTATCTTGACTTCTCGGGAATGAAAGGGAGAAAGAGAGAGCGATATTAGAGGCTTGTGTACGAACCTTATGAATAATAGCATTGGAACTCATATGAACATCTTCAAATCTGCTCTTATTTCTAGCACACCAAATTTCCCATAAAATTAGAGCTGGAAGAAGACGAGATAGCCATGAGAAGACATTGGAGTCAGAATTAGAATGACTTTGCCACCAACTAATGAGGACCTGATTCAAATTACCCATTAAACATCGAATGCCACACAACCACTAAAGAAATCCCAAACTTTCTTAGCAATGTCCCCATAAACCAAAGTATGCACCATGGATTCTTCACTTGTTGCAATGCAACAGTTACATTTAGAAGCAAGGGAGATACCTTTAGACCGAATTCTCTCATCCGTAGGCAAGCCGTTATGTAAAGCACGCCAAAGAAAAACCGAAATCTTTTTGGGGATATATTTGCTCCAGCAATAAGAATATATACCAGAGTGAGCACGGCTAGAACGACATTCTCTCCAAGTAGAGCTAACTGTGAACTTACCAGTAGAGGAAGGCTTCCATATAGGGACATCCTCCTTGTCCGAAAGAGAAATAGCCTGAGAATTTATAAGAGACACAAGTTGCTGGCCAAAGGTCTCTCGGATGTGATCATTATGAGGAGCTCCATTATGGAAAAGAGAAGAGACTTCAGCGTGAGAAAAAGGAATTGGACCCATATCCCCTTCCAACCATTTTTCATGAATGGTAATGTCACCTCTCCCAACCCTCCATGCTAATCTATCCTCCACTAAAGGCTTTGCTGCAATTAATCTTTTCCAAATATGGGAAGAGTATGAGGTGAGAAAAGCATCCATAGGGTGAATTTCCCAACAATATTTAGCCAACATAAGATCACTCCATAGGGACTTAGAAGTACGCAATTGCCACCAAAGTTTCATGGAGAAGGCCATAGCCATATCTTCGAACTTTCGAATCCCTAAGCCTCCCTCTTCAATCGGCCATCTCATTTTTTCCCATGAGAGCCAATGACATTTCTTATCCCCATCATTAGAACTCCAAAAAAATCTCATAATAATCCTTTCCAAAGCACGGAAGACCCCTTTTGGAGGTTCAATGAGGGATAAATAATAGAGAGGCATAGCAGATAAGCAAGACTGAATAAGGGTGAGTTTGGCTCCAAAAGAGAGTAATTTACCCTTCCAAGAAACAAGCCTAGAATCCATTTTTCTTATAAGGGGAGTAAAGAGGCTGATCTTCTTTTTACCCGTGTATAACGGACATCCCAAATATAGCAATGGAAGATCTTGTTTTACAAATCCCGTAGTGGCTGCCACAATCTCATCCCTATTACCATTTTTACCCGTAATGAAGCACGACTTGTTGATATTAACTAACTGCCCCGAAAAATTATGGTACCAATCCAAGTATTTCATATGCGCCTCTAAAGAAGATTTCGACCCATTACAAAATATAATCACATCATCCGCATAAGCAAGGTGAGAAATTAAAGGAGAATTGATATGAATACGGTACCGGTATTGAGGGAACATAGAATGCAGCTGATTTAGACCCCTACTCATCATTTCAGCCGCAGTAATAAAAAGATAAGGAGATAAGGGGTCACCTTGCCTAAGGCCCCTTGTAGAGTGAAAAAAACCACAACTTTCACCATTAACAAGGACCGAGAACCAGCTATTAGAAATACACCGGAAAATGAGATCAATCCAAACATCATTAAAACCAAATTGCCGCATCACCTTAATAAGTCCTAACCAAGATAACCGATCGTAAGCTTTCGCCATATCAAGCTTGAGAGCCACATTAGAACCCCGAACCTTTTTGTTTATAGATTGCATAATTTCCTGAGCCAATAAGACATTCTCATGAATAACTCTACCTTGAACAAATCCACTCTGCTCCGGGGAAATAATGCGAGGAAGAATGGGAGCAAGACGACACGTTAATAATTTTGTAACCACCTTATTACAGAAATTACAGAGGCTAATCGGTCTCAGGTCCGAGAAAGAAGAGGGAGAATCCACCTTAGGAATTGTGACAATTAAAGTACTAGTCCAACTTCTTGGCATTTGAAATCCAGAAAAAAATCACCAATAGCACGTACCAAATCAGCCTTAATTATATCCCAGCAGCCCTTATAAAACTCACCCGTGAAACCATCCGGACCAGCTGCACTTTGTCCATTCATAGAAAAGATCACCTGTCGAACTTCATCCTCATTAGGGACAGCGGTTAGCGAAGTGTTATCCTCTTCAGTGATCAGTCGAGGAATAAGAAACTGGAAGTCATCGGAAGGAATCTCACAATGGCCTTGAAGCTGATCCGAATAAAACCTTATAGCCTCCTCTCTAATTTCATTTTTCTCTTTAAGCCACACTCCATTTCTATCTCCCTCCTTTAACCACTTTAAATTTGCTTTTTGTGCCCATAAATCTTCATCTATTTTCAACTTCGAAAGTAATTGCGCCTGGGCTAAATTTAGAGCAGCCCTAGATTCATCATCACCAAGGGTTTGATATTGAACTTCCCTAACCAAAACTTCATCTTCTGCGTTTTTTATTTGCTGATCAATTCTCCCATATACGTGCTTATTCCAATCTGAAATAGTCTTCCGGAGACGCCCAAGTTTCTTGGCAAAGCACACCATCGGTCTTCCATCCATAGGGGCAGCCCAAGATGTTTTAACAAGCTCCAGAAAAGACTGATGCTTCAGCCACACATTAAGAAACCGAAAAGAGCCATGTCTCACTTCAGCTTCAAGTTGCAATGTGATAAGAATAGGAGCATGATCTGAACATGTTCTAGCTAAATGAGTAACACGGGTAGAGTGGAACAAGTGCAACCATTGCTCATTATACAAAGCTCTATCTAACCTTTGATAAATAGCCCTTCTTCCCATTCGATTATTAGACCATGTCATAACATTACCTTCATATCCAGCATCCATAAGGTTAGAGTATTGAATCATATCCGAAAATTCCATGACTGCCATTCTATTAATAGGTTTTCCCCCAATCTTCTCACTTTGATCAATAACACAGTTAAAGTCACCCACAACCAACCAAGGGAAATTCACCTCACTAATAGTCATTAGTTCTTCCCAAAGAGAAATACGTGAAAATCTGTTACAGCTAGCGTGAACAAAAGAAACCCATACGGCTGCCTCCCAAAGCGGATGAGAAATTTGCAATGTTAAAGCTTGATTAGAGTCATGAATAACCACACAATTCAGCCCATGCTTCCATAATACCCAAACTCTATTATTTCTATTATTCACCCCATCATCACAACCCAACTTCTGAATAAGAGGACCCATAGAAGAAAAATCAGATTTTGGCTCATAAATAGCCATAAGCGAGACACCATGAGAACGGAATAAACGTTTGATTCTACGGATTGTGGCCACATTAGCTATGCCACGAGCATTCCAACTTATGAAACACACCATTTAAAAACAGCTATAAAGAGAGTAAATGAGGGAATATGGGAAAGGATAAGAAACTTACAAAGAGGGAGATTTCTCCTTACTTTTCTTTTTCTTATAGGATACCGTTGTGAAGCCATCATCATCATCATCCTTTGCATCAACCAGGGATAATCGTTCTTTGTAATCCAGCTGAAAATCAATCACTTGATTAAGAGATGTCACGTGTGGTGCTCTTGGAGAGAGGTTTAACGAGCTAAAATCATTCCGCTTTACTTGGGAAGAAGGCTTAACCCGCATTGCAGAATCATCCCTCAAAGGGGTGCACAATTTTTTAGGATCTTGCAGGTCTGGAATTGGAACATTAACATCAACATCATGGGAAGGATTGGTGCTAAGTCTTGTCTTAATGGCTGCGAGTTTCTTTGAGAATGCATAACCGATTGGGGAAGATAGACACCTCTTCTGGCCATAATAGGTGCCTTAGGAGCAATATCATCCTTTTTGGTCAAGTCAATCACTTTATTCTCACCACTCTTGCTAGTTTCAGCAATTCCATCTTTACCATACCCATTGTTCTTCTTTATCCAAATTTCCTGTTTATTTACACCTTTCTTCTCTTCTTCAACAGGAAGTTTGGCTTCTTTGCTTTCCACAACCTTTTTACCATTATTCACCTTTTGAGGGGCTGCTTCATTGCTATTTTTCTTATATTCTGAATTTAAGACTCGACAATTAAACTCATCATGCCCCAATAAGGAGCAATGTCTGCAATATAAGGGCATATTATCATATTCAACAGATTGGAAAAAGCTAGGCACGCAATCGCCATAATCCACATGTATCTTATCGGGTAATCTTTTGAGGAGATCCACTTGCACCAGAATTTTAGCTACACTCGGTCGAGTCAATTCAGCAGTGGCTTTATCAATAGACATAGGTTTACCAAAAATTCTAGCAAGCGAAAATAAGAAGATCTTATTGAACAAATGAATTGGCAATCCGGGAAGGCTTACCCAAACGGGAACAATAGGAGAATCAGTTTGCGGCTTCCAAGAGGGATTCCAAACAGAAGTTCGTATTGGAAAGCGATTAACATAAGTGACCTCTCTTGTCCAAAGCCGCTGGAAATCTTCTTCGTTTGATAACTGAATGAGCATATGGCGAGAATCAAGATGCCCAATTTTGAACGATCCTTTCAGATTGAACTTTGCAAAGGCTATTCTGGCATCTTCCATGGTTGGACGTCCATTAGTAAATTTCCCCACAAGTGTCCACGCAAAAGGCCTTGCAAAGGCATCAATAGCCTCCTTAGACAGTTTGAGTGAAGGAAAACCTTTATGTGTTGCAGCAAGGATCAAAGGAATATCATTAATTGGTAACGGGTTTGAATGAGAAAGCAGCGACGCAAAGGATTTGTTAGGGTTTGAAGTTTGTGCCGCAAAGGAAGGATTAGGGTTAGCATGAGGCAGCTGCTGCCCATGCAAAGGCGGAGGAAAAGGCAATGCGGCGCTAGGGTTTTCGAGAACAATATTAGGGTTAGCCGTTTGGGGGATTGGGTTGGGCTTGGCGAGCGCTTGAAGGGGAGGGAAAGCAACCGGATCAACCATGGAGGCTGCCGGAGATCAGATCCTAGAAACCCTAGGAACCAATGAAGAAGGCGATCACCTTGAGAGAAATCGCCCTAGAGAGAGAGTTTTTTTTTTCCCCGAGTCTTTGGTTTACCATTACTAATTTGGAGAGACTCGGAGTAGACTTTGATCAAAGGGATGCTGGGAACGGGCCTTGAATACCGCGCTAGAGAACAGACAGGATTCTCCCTCTAAAAGATTGATTGAAAGGAAAAGAAAGTTTTAGTTTTATGGGGACGGAATTTTTTTATGTACGGAAGAATGATTGCTTTAAGAATAAAAGAATGCAAAATGATTTTGTTTGTAAAGATCGAAAAGCAAGCTATGCAAAAAAAATCCTATAAATCCGGACAAGCACAACGCTTAGTTTTGACACCTTTTCTTTGATTAATTCCTGGAATAGTGGATTCCTTCTCCCGAGTATGAGACCAATGTATTTCACCTGTAGCTATGGCCGTCATAGACCTCTAGCAAAGGCCCCATACACTTTCGGGAATCCACCACTCGTTACGGTCTATGTGAAAGTCTTTGGAAATTTTGAGTCAATCCCATTCATTTCATTTGAATATCCACTTTTGAAATTGTTTTCATGATTTCGGGAAATGAATAGGATTGATTTAAAATTTCTTTAGACAAGAACCGGCTAAAAGTCAAGGATGTGTATTTTTTGAAAAAATAGTCACAGACGCGGCTTTTGATACGGCTAGTTGGATGGGGGCCTAACCTCTCAACCACAGCAGTGAGACGCGGCATCGAGTCGAGAAAGGAAACCGCGGATATCAATTCAGGGGAACAAGAGGTCCCCTCATCCTCGGGCTCCAAGTCCCCAAGGGTTTGTACGGTAACAGGAGAAGGTATAATTTCGCAATTGTGATGTGTGTGAGGTATCTATTCTTTTTTTTAGGGAAAAAGAGATTTTGAAGAAAAAGGAAAAAGCACATTTTTTATGTTTTATTTATTCACACAAAGAATAAGGGAGAGAGAAAGTACCTACAAAACGAATAAACGTTAAGGCATATGTATATGTATAAGGCAAAAGGAAAATAATGGCGAAAGCACACTTTTGAGTCTAGCCCACTTTTGAAAAAATCCTCAGCGGAGTCGCCACTGTGAGAGCCCGCGCGCGAACCTTTCGAGAAATGGGTCCGTGCGAAACGCGGTTTGAATCCGTTCGGTTTCTAATGGCGGTTTCTCTACCTTGGTTTTGAAAAGCAGAGAGTCGCCACCTCATTTTATTTTAGGGAAAAGAGAGATAAACCCTTTTTTTGAATTAAAGTGGGTTCGGGGGCTAGGTTACGACAGAAGAAGGTGATGAGCAGCACTCATCTCGCCCTTACGGACTCTAGCATGCTTCCGCCTACGCTTTATTTTAATTGCCTTTGAAAATGCCTTATATGCCCTAATATTAAGAAAGAAATGTGTGTTTATGTATAAAGGAGTCTCCTAATCTAGGTCAATTTGTTTACTCACAACCAGGAACCGGTTTGGGTGGACCCCCGATTGGTTTTCGAAAATGGTTTTAAACATATCAAGAAAAGGAAACATACAACGGGGAAAGGGGAATGAATACATTATATACAAAAGGGAGACAAATCCCTTGAAAAAATGAACGTCCGCGCCACGGGTTCGGTCATCGGATTTGACATGGTTTTCTGTCCCCGAGCTAATGTACCTGTCCTAATTAGTCCAAATACAAAACTAGAAATTGGGACTTAATCCTAGGAGTTGCTCGATATGATTTTGTGGTCACACCGGTGTATCTGTAATTGATCAAAGAGCAAGGAAAAACAGAGTATAATATTAATGCATTAGATGACCGGTTAAAATGTTTTTTTAGCAGTGCGGGACCCGTTAAAGGGTCCGCGCGTGTGATTTTCAAGAATATGCCTATTTACTCGGTTTTGAGCCCTGATCACAGATCTGGACTCAGTTTGTTCATCAGATGCACCGATAAGGCGCTTGGTAGTCCTGAACAGCCAAATCTGGGGTTTTAGATCAATTATCGGGTTTAGACGAATTAAATGAGGGTTTAATAGGGGTGCGAGATCAGGGTGTCTACACCCTTTTGTAATTCCCCTTGTCGGTAGTGACGGCATTAACCGAAGCCTCTTTCTTTGAGTTAGAGGAGGCCTTGTATCGGAAGCTATGAGCACTTTTCTTGATCTCCTTGAGCAAATCATCCATTCGGACCCCCACCTCATACATTTGAGAGAAATCCGCATAGCAAGCCCCACTTAGGTGGGTGCGGAGGTCAATATTTAGAAACTTGAGGAAGATGTCCTTTTGCTCCTTAGTGTTAGGCCTCTCGAAAATTTCTGCAAGTTTGTCATTCCACCTTCTTGTAATATCAATAAAGGACTCATTGTCCCTTTGAGTGGTGTTATCGAGCTCTTTCTTCGTCGGGCGATGAGTGGTGTTGCCTTGGTATTGACTCTTGAAGGCAAGCATAGCGGCGTCCCAATCAAGACGGACTGTGAGCGGGAGAGTTGCATACCAATCCTTTGCCGCCCCCTCGAGAGTAAGAGGGAAGCATTGTGCCATAACTTTAGGAGAGACCTTTTTCAGAACCATAGCCCATATGTAAGTCTCGATGTGTGCCATGGGGCAAGAGTTGCCCTTGAACTTACTGATGTCGGGCATCGTGAACTTGTCGGGGAGAGCGGCCATGGTGCTCATGAGAATGGAGGACTGATAAAGGCTCATGTCGGGACTTTTCCCCAAGTTGAGGCCGTTAAAACATTGATCTATGTAGGCCATAATTGAATCAACCATCTTGTGCTCATTGTTCTCGGTGCTTGATTCCTCCATTTTTTTGGTGCGGACACTGACATAGGGGATTTCAAATAAACCCTTGGTCCATTCGGACTCGTCATTGTCTTTCTTGTCTTTACCCTTGGCAAGCTTGGTGAGCTTCTCTTTCATTTTCTCCATTTCGGCCTCGTGGGCCTCCCTTTGATTGTCAAGATGGGATTGCCAAAGATCATCCTTGTTTTGGGACTCTTTGTTAAGAGTGGAGACTTGTTCTTAGAGCACTTGGACCATAGCTGAGAGTTGTTCGATGGACATGGTGTTGCTGCTGCCGGTCATGGTTGCTGATGGAGCTGTTGGAGTAATCACTTCACGAACTAACTAATTCGCTGAATCCCGGTAGACACGGTAAGTAAGTACCAATTGAACCTATATTGCAGAAGAGGCCCTTGTCAGTCTTGAGTAACACTTTCGGTCCATGAAGAGGTTTGGAACACACAGTGGGCACACGACTCAAAACCACATAAAGAAAAGACTCTTTTTTTATATAATTCGGAGGGACAGGATCCCTTTTGAGTTTTTAAGAAAATAATGGAATCGTCACACTAGTATATAGACCTTCTTGCGGTCCCATATACTCATCGGATTCCATATCACTTGTGAATCTTACACATGTCGGGATTAAACTAAATTAATGTAGTAAAGCATACATGCGGGGACGGATTTTTATTTTCCTCCATAATAACCACTTGGCATGTATGTTTTGAAGACATTAGTTTAGGGAAATCTCGACACATGAAAACCGACTTAGTCACGGAGTGTTAGACCCTAACTAGAATTGTGTTGGCTTGTGCTCGGCTAATGAGCGGCTTAAGGTCACCCCCGGCATGTAGTCATGAACTACGCCACGGGCTGAGGTTTACCGCTTAGGAAGAGTCAAGGTCGGGTGGAGCTTGAAACTTCCTAGGACGGGCCTCGACGGGTTTAGGGTTATGAACTTGTGCGACTCGGTAGTGAGCAATTGATAAGAATATGTGCATGTAGTGTGAGGTCCAACATGTGACAAAACATTTTTTTACTTTTTTTTAATGAAAGAAAAGAAAATAAGCACATAAATTACAACTCTCGAATCACCCGTGTGACCGATAAAACAAAACACGAAAGTAAAACAGTCCAAAGGTCCCATTTAGGCCTTAATGCAGGCAACTGTGCCCACACCCCAATCATTCTGCCCTGTTTTGAAACTGTCCCTGTTCTGGAAAACCACCCAGAAGCGTGCGCTTTTGGCCTGTGTTGCGGGAAGCGTGCGCATGGCACAGTGTCTAAGGGAGGTGCCCGCTTCTGGGCATACCTGTCAGACTGTCAGACTTTGGACTCAGGGGATTGCCTTGGTCCTGAATATACATTGTGACCCCTGCAAAAATGATTAGTGTAGAAGAAAGAAGAAGAATAGGAAGAACATTAAGAAGCGGGCGACTCTGGTCCTTGATGTGGGCCGTGCGCGCCTTAGGCCAGGAAGGCCAGAGGCGCACGCTTCCCCCATCAGGAACCAGAATGCCCAGAAAAATGTAGACTTTGATCATAAACGCAATTTTAACCCTCAAACTTCCCCACCAGAATCGCCACTATAGATACCCCGGGAGGGGCTCACGGCTTGGCTAGAGCGCGCTAGACATCCTAGGAACAAAACGCGCGCGCTCTAGCCAAGTCGCGGTTGCTCCGCCCGGGGTATCTACAGTGGCGACTCCGCTGGGGAGGATTGAGGGTTAAACTTGAATTTTTTTCATAATCTACAGTTTCTGGGCATTCTGGTTCCTGATGGTGGGAGCTGTGCTCCTCTGGCCTCCTTGGCCTAAGGCGCGCACATCTCACATCAGTGACCAGAATCTCCCGCCTCCCATGTGTTCTTCCTATTCTTTCTTTTCTGTGCTAATCATCTTTGTAGGGGTTCAAAAATATGTTTACGACCAGGGCAATCCCTTGAGTCCAAGTGTCTGACAGGTTTACCCAGAAGCGGGAACCTCTCAGTTACTAGGCGCAATGCGAGCGCATCCCACATCACAGGCCAGAGGCGCACGCTTCTGGGCAGTTTTCCAGAACATGAACAGGTTCCCAGAACAGAACAGAATGATGGGGTGTGGGCACAGTTGCCTGCATCAGGATTGATTTGGACCTCTGGACTGTTTTATTTTATGTTCTTTTATCGGTCACACGGGTGATTCGAAAGTTGTAAATTACGTGCTTATTTGCTTTTCTCTTATTAAAAAAAATAAAAAAATTGTCACTTGTTGGACCTCACACTACGTGCACAAAATTCCTATCAATTGCTCACTATCGAGTCGCACAAGTTCATAACCCCAAACTTGTCGAGGCCCGTCCTAGGAAGTTTCAAGCTCCTCCCGACCTTGACTCTTTCGAAGCGGTAAACCTCAACCCGTGGCGTAGTTCATGACTACATGCCGGGGGTGACCTTTAAGCCTCTCTTTAGCCGAGCACAAGCCAACACAATTCTAGTTAAGGTCTATAACTCCATGACCAAGTCGGTTTCCATGTGCCGAGATTTCCCTAAACTAATGTATTCAAATCATACATGCCGTTTCCAATAGAAACAAGTGGTTATTATGGACAAAATAAAAATCCGTCCCCGCATGTATGCTTTACTACATTAATTTAGTTTAATCCCATCATGTGTAGGATTCACAAACGTGGTGGAATCCGATGAGTATATGGGACCGCGAGAATGTCTATATACTTTGGCTATCGAAGAATCTTTTTGGAGGCAAAAGGCTAATGTGAAATGGATCAAAGAAGGTGATAGAAATACAAAATATTTTCATAGTTATGTCAAGAAGAAGCGACAGCGCCTCTTTATTCATAGAATCCGGGATAGAGGAGGTGGTCGTCTTACTCACAGAGAAGAAATTCTGAATGAGGCTGTTGCTTTTTATAATGATCAATTGCAGTCAAGTATTGAGAATAATGCTACTCATGATGACCTTCTCAAGTTAATTCCACCCATGATAACTGATGATGAAAATGACATGTTAAAAGCCACTCCTTCTATGGAGGAAGCTTTTACTACTATTAGAGGGATGAATGGCCAAAGCACAGCAGGTCCGGATGGTTTTACGGGAGTTTTTTATACTGTTTGTTGGGATATCATCAAGGAAGATCTTCACCGAGCTATAAGGGAATTTTTCTTGCTGGTTTTGAAATGCCGAGATCATGGACGAGCACTTTAATTGTTACTCTTCCGAAAATTGATTCCTCGGTATCTTTCTCTGATCTCCGTCCCATTAGTTTATGTAATTTTTCTAACAAAATTATTACTAAGCTTTTCACTACTAGATTGGGGAAGATTTTACCTCGAATTATCTCTCTTAATCAGAGTGGCTTTGTTCAAGGGAGAGTTATCCATGAAAACATTTTGTTGGCCCAGGAAATGATGCATTCTCTTAAAAAGAAAGTTAGGGGTTCTAATATTTCTATCAAGCTTCATATGGCAAAGGCTTATGACCGTATTTCATGGGTTGCTTTAATCAAGGTCCTCAAAAAATTTGGCTTCGCGATTGAATGGGTGGATATGGTGTATAGATGTATTTCTTGCTGTTGGTTTCCAGTTCTTGTGAATGGGGAAAGTTGTGGCTTCTTCCACTCATCTCGGGGTCTTCGCCAGGGTGATCCTTTATCTCCAAGTTTGTTTATTATCGCTGCTGAAATTCTAAGTCGAGGTTTAAATTATCTTCATGACTGTACCCCGAGGATCAGATTTAAAGCCCATATTCATACTCCTATTGTGTCTCATCTCTCCTATGCCGATGACATCATTATTTTTTGCAATGGAGCGAAAGATTCTCTTGAGATGCATATGAAATGCTTGGAGAAATATCAAGCCTTTTCGGGTCAGCTTGTTAGCATTGGGAAATCTTGTTTTGTTACTGGAAAAAATGAGGAAGACCGAGATGCTATTATTCAGGAAGCTACAGGGTTCTCAGAAAAAGGTGCTCCCTATTTCGTATTTGGGATGCCCTTTTTATGTAGGCCGAAAGACTCACAGCCTCTTTAACTCTCCTCTCCAAAAAATGGAAACGAGATTAGCAACTTGGCAAGGAAAAATTTTATCTTATGGTGCGAAGTTAACCCTTATAAAATCTTGTCTTCAAGCAATTCCCCTCTATTATATCTATGTCTTAGATCCTCCCAAGAGTGTTATTACAACCATGCAACGTATTATTATGAATTTCTTTTTGAGTGGTTTGGATGGGGCTCGGAAATGTCATTGGATTGGATGGAAGCGTATCAGCCGTCCTCTTAATGAAGGGGGTCTAGGCATTAGAAAATTTGAGGACATCTCGACAGCCTTTGCCATGAAATTGTGGTGGAGACTCCGCGGAACCTCTTCCCTTTGGTCAACGTTTATGTTGGCTAAATATTGTTATGAAATCCATCCGATGGATGCCGTTGTTACCAGCTTTGCTTCACATGCTTGGAAACGTATGATTGGGGTGAAAGACTTTTATGGAAGATCGTATAGGGTGGAGAATAGGTCAAGGGCTGATTTCTATTCACAAAAATTGGTTTGATGGGGGTAAAACCTATCCTCCCTTCTCATCATGCTGAGGTTTTTACTTTGTTTGAGAATAACCTTCCTAGGGTTGATTATATTCGAGAAAGCTTTGGTGAACAGCTTGCTTCTTTGATTGAGGCGCAGCATATCTCTCTTAATGGAAATGATGATGTCCTGATTTGGAAGCCTTCTCCCTCGGGTAAATTCTCTATATCCTCGGCTTGGCGTGAATGTCATCAACCTCAAGTTATAAGTCCAGTTTTTTCAGCTATTTGGCATAAGCATCTTCCCCTTAAATTCTCCATTCTTCTTTGGAGAATTTTACATAAGGGACTGCCTACGGATGATGCTCTTCAACGCCGGGGTATTCATATAGTTTCTAGATGTGGCTGTTGTTCCTCCCCGGCTTTCGAATCAATGAATCATGTTTTTGTTTATGGAGAGATTGCTCAATTTCTTTGGGCATACTTTGGTCAGCTTTGTGGCGTGACGATTTGCATGGATTCCTTCCGTGCTCTCCTTTACTCTTGGTGGTTCAAGCGCCCAAAAAATGATAGCCCTCTCCACAAATGGATCACTTTCATCCTTCCAGGAGTTATCACTTGGCATATATGGTTTCAAAGGAACAAATGGGTCTTTGAAGGCATTAGTCTTAATGGACAAGCCCTCACCTCTTCTATCATATATCAGGTTATGTCTATTGCTTCTTCTTTCCATCCTCCCCCCCATGTTTCGGCTTTTGATGGCCATATTCATCTTGTTTTCCATTTATCTAGTGCTGCATCGAAACCTCATATTTTTAAAGTGGTTAAATGGCTAAAACCATGCTTTGGTTATTTTAAACTTAATACTGATGGTGCGTCTAAGGGTAATCCGGGTGAAGCTTCGGGTGGTGGTATTATTAGGAACTCTAAGGGAGATCTGATTTTTGCCTTCGGTAATTACTATGGTTATCGTACCAACATGTGGGCGGAGTCTAAGGCAGTGCTTGATGGGCTGTGTTTTGCTCTGTCTTTTGGTATAACTCATATTTGGTTGGAGCTAGATTCTGAAGTGCTTGTGAATATTATCACTAAAGTGTATCAAATTCCTTGGGAGATATTCTACATAACCCAGCAGATTTTTCACATTTTGGATCATATGCATGTCCATGTCTCGCACATATATCGTGAAAGTAACAAGATGGCTGATTGTTTGGCTAATATTGTTGTTGATTCGAAGACAAATCAGATTTGGATCAACCCTTCCCATCTCCCTCATGCTAGCCGTGGAGCATTCAGACTTGATAGAGCGGGCATTCCTTATATTCGGACTACTTAGTTTCTTTTATGGCTACATCTTTGTTCTTTTTGCTTGTTTGCCTGGCTAGTACCCCTCCCCTTTATTGTAGAGGACTTTACGTTTTGTGTAAAGCCTCCCCCCTAGTCTATTTTTTTTGGTGGTTGAGGTTGTCATGTCCCCCACCTCGTTTGTATTTACATTTTTCTATTAATAAAATCTAGGGAGGTACCATCCTCTAAAAAAAAAAAAGATTTCGTCCCTCCGACTTACAAAAAGAAAAAGAAAAAAAGAGTCATTTTCTTTATGTGGTTAGAGTCGTGTGCCCATTGTGTGTTCTAGCCTCTTCATGGACCGAAAGTGTTACTCGAGACTGACAAGGGCCTCTTCTTCAATCTAGGTCCGATTGGTACTTACCGCATCTACTGAGATTCAGTAAACCGGTTAGTTCGTGAATATTCACTCCAACAGCTTCAACAGCATCAATGGCCGGTCCTTCTGCAAACGAATCCAACAACACCATGTCCCTCGAGCAACTCTCAGCATTGATCCAAAATCTCCAAGAGCAAGTCTCCACTCTCAACAAGGAGGCTCAAAATAAAGAGGATTTCTGGCAAGCCCACCTTGACAATCAAAGGGAGGCTCATGAAGCCGAAATGGATCAAATGAAGGCTAAGCTCATCAAGCTTTCCAAGGGCAAAGACAAGGATGACACCGATGAATCTGAGTGGACCAAGGGTTTGTTTGAAAGCCCTTATGTTGGCACCCGCAACAAGAAAATAGGGGAACCAAGCACCGAGAGCAAGGATCACAAGATGGTTGGCTCAATCATGGCCTATATCGACCAACGCTTCAAGGGTCTCAACTTGGGGAAAGGCTCCGACACAAGCCTTTATCAGTCATCAATTCTCATGAGCACAATGGCCGCTCTCCCCGACAAGTTCAAAAAGCCCGACATCAGCAAGTTCAAGGGTAACTCTTGCCCGATGGCCCACATCGAGACTTACATATGGGCTATGGTTCCGAAAAAGGTCTCTCCAAAAGTGATGGCACAATGTTTCCCTCTTACTCTCAAGGGGGCCGCAAAAGATTGGTATGTAACTCTCCCACTCACCATCCGTCTTGATTGGGATGTCACCATGCTTGCCTTTAAGAGTCAATATCAAGGCAACACCACTCACCGCCCAACAAAGAAAGAGCTCGAGAATACCACCCAAAGGGACAATGAGTCCTTTCTTGACTTTACAAGGAGGTGGAATGATAAGCTCGCCGAAATAGTGGAGAGGCCCAACACAAAAGAGCAAATGGACATCTTCCTTAAGTGTCTAAAGATTGATCTCTGCACCCACCTAAGTGGGGCTTGCTACTCAGATTTTGCTCAAATGTATGAGGCGGGGGTCTGAATGGATGACTTTCTCAAGGAGATCAAGAATAATACTCCTAGCTTCCACTACAAGGCCGCCTCTAACTCAACAAAAGAAGCTTCAGTCAATGCTGTCACTACCGACAAGGGGAACTACAAGAAAGTCCCACCGCCTCAAGGCAAGAAGTTCCAAAGTGACCGTGTCTACACTCCTCTTCAAGGCATGACTCTAACCAAATATTTTGAGGCTCTCAAATCCAAGGGACAAATTACCCCTCTCCAAGGGTACAAGCCCAAGATGATTACCACCAACCATGCTCATCAAAAGTGGTGTAACTATCATCAACATAGCGGCCATGTTACCGAAGAATGCTTCAGCCTCCGCAACATTGTTCAAGATCTCATCGACAAGAAGGAATTCATAGTTCCTAGTGAGGGTGAGGTTCATGTAATAGAGCTAGGTGAGAGTGAGGAGACCACTCATTCAATTCCCATTGTGAATGAGGGCTCCAATGATATGAATGAAATTGATAATTCTTGCTACGTTGTGACTTATGATGAGATAATGAGGGAAGTCTTAGAGAATAGGAAAAAGAAGCAAAACGGGAGCGTCAACATGCTAAATCGATCCGGACGGGTCATAGCAAGCAATCCCATCGCTTCTGCAACAAGCACCTCTTCTCCAAGATCGCAAACTCACGATATACCCGAAGATACTTATTAGTTCAACTCAAGAAGTTTCAAGCAAACATATCCATTTGGGACCTCATTGCATCTTCAAAGAAGCACCGAGACCTCGTCATCAACAACCTTGACGACACATAAGTCTCTCCTGACACAACTCCCGAAGACCTTACTGCTATGATAGGCCACATACACTTTGGCTATGTCATCACATTCGCCGACATGGACCTTCCACCATTGGGGTCCGATCACAATGAGGCCATCTATCTTAAAGTAAGGGCAAGAGGGAGACCTATTTCAAGAGTTTTGGTTGACGGTGGTTCCGCACTCAACTTAATGCCTAGCTAAATCATGGGTATACTGGGGCTTAAAAATTCAGATTTGCAGCCCTCTAGTCAAGTGATCCGAGGATACGACAGCACTTCCCGCACAGTCATGAGTATGGTAGAAGTGGACATTGAATTTGGGAGCATGGTTATGTCCGTCCTGTTTCAAGTGCTTGATATCCCCTCCTCATTTAATCTGCTCTTGGGCCGACCCTGGATACATGGTTCCAATGCCGTCCCTTCCACTCTCCACCAGTGTGTCAAGTTCCGAAATGGAGATGACATAGTGACTGTCATGGCAGAAAATGTCACTATCCACAAGAATGGGGGACCCGCCACCAAATTCAACATGGGTTAGAAAACTCCACCCTCTCCGGCATCTCGATCAACATCATCGACAAAGAAGGGATAAATGGACCATGGACCCTCGGCAATCACAAAGTCCTTCGCATGATGAGGAAGATGAATTACTTCCCCGGTTTAGGCCTAGGGAAATACCAGCAAGGCAGAAAGAAACCCGTAGAGGTCCCTTTTGTCAAAAACAAGTTCGGTTTGGTATACGAGCCTTCCGAAGACGACATGAGATATGAGTAAGCCGTCAAAAATGAAAAGGCCCGAGCCCGCAGAGAAGGCCGTTGCTATGAAATCCCCAATTTGAGGCCTTATCGCAAGACATTAAATGGCTACTTTGTCCACTAGGGAGAGGATGTTCCATACATGGTCTTTCCCGAACCATGGGTCAACAACAAGGGCATCAAAAAGCCCGGCCTCGAAGTCTTTGCCGATTGTGATATTCAGAAGTTCGAAGAGGAACCAATTCCGATGTCACCCCGAGAATGGTGGGGAAAGAAAATAACCATTGAATCCGAAACAGAGATCACTGTGGGGGAAGAATCGACTGATCTAGCCTCCATGTTCGAGGAACTTGCCATCATGGATGAATGCCAAGTCAATTCCATCTCCGACAACACCGACATGAGAAGCGAGCCTACCAGCAAGATCAAGCCAAGCTCCGAGCCGATCAACAAATGTTATTCAACAAAGGGACCCGTGGTATCCGAGGAATTCCTTATTGAGAAAATGGGTTGTATTCCGCGCAAGGCAACAAAGGAACACTTATTAACATTCACTTTCAAGTCCGAGAGTGTTTCCGACACCCTCACCCAAGAGGATATGGAGGCAATAGCCGAGCGTGTGTTCCCTTTCTTTGCTAATGAAAAAAATTGATCTTTCTGAGTACCCCGATATTGCAAACATCATAAATGATGAATTAACTAATAATGAATTTAATGAACTAGTTAATAACGATTCAAACTATGATGAAATAGACCACGAAAATGAAACATACTTAAATGAACTAGCTCAACAGGTCCGTAGTCGTGGTGAAAATGGTCCAGGGGCTGATGAAGAATTGCATGTTGTTAATCTAGGTACCGATAAGGAGCCAAAAGAGACCAAGATAGGAAGCTTCTTCAAGGGGAAGAGAAAGACAGATTGACTTCACTGCTCGAAGAGTTCGTGGATGTTTTCACATGGTCATACAAAGACATGTCGGGTTTAGACAGAAAGGTCGCAGAGCACAGAATTCCGATCAGGGAAGACGCCAAGCCAGTCAAGCAAAATCTCAGAAAGATCAAGCCTGAATGGTCTCTGCAAGTCAAAGAAGAGATAGAGATGCTTCTCAGCGTGGGCTTCAACAAAGTCATCGAGTATCCGACTTGGCTAGCAAATGTTGTGACAGTCAGAAAGGCTAACGGCAAGGTCTGTGTTTGCGTGAATTTCAAGGATTTGAACAAAGCTTCTCCAAATGATGACTTTCCACTACCCAACATCGACATGCTAGTCGATTGAACTGCCGCTTACGAGGTCCGCTCATTTGTGGATGGCTTTGCTGTGTATAATCAGATGAATGCACGAAGAAGATCAACACAAGACTACTTTCACAACACCGTGGGGCACTTTCTGATATACAGTCATGCCGTTTGGTTTAAGGAACGCTGGGGCTACTTATCAAAGGGCAGTAACAGACTTGTTCCATGACATGATTGTTGGGTTTCATAGCAACATGCGCAGCGGAATAAAGCATTTAAATTTAATAGAAAACCCAAAGCCATAGATCCGTTCATATGATTATATCAAATACACACGATATGAATACTAGAATACTAACCCTTGATGCCTTTGATTTTAGCCTTTGATCTTGGTGGAGAAATCGAAGCTTGATCAAGAACAAGTTAGAACACGGACTTTGAAGATGATGAGCTTCACCCTCTAGCGGTATCCACACCACGAACGAATATCAAGGAACTTCTTGATCTTGGTTGCAAGACCAAAATTTTGAAACACGTTTTCACAATTACTATGAACTATATGGAATATAAATTGTGTATAATTTTGTTCTTCAATCTAGGGATTTCTTAGAACAAAATAATTCTCTCAAAAACTCTTTGGAGGCTTGCACAAACTTAGGTACTGATTTTTGGCGAATTAGGGTTGTTTATATACAAGTTAGACCTATTCCAAATAGGTAACTTATGTCTAAACCCGCAAGAAAACGGATTAAGAAAGTTTCTGCCGAAACCGACTGGTCCGACCGGGTATAGAACATGGTCCGACCGGACCAAGCATGGTCCGACCGGGTGCACAACCTGGTCCGCCCGGACCTCCCCTATTTCCACTTTTCTTCCTCTAATTCCTTAAATCCCTCAATGGTCCTTCGACCCAATATTCTAATATAGTCCTTTTAAGGATTCGTTCTATTGTGTGTGACCCTCTAGGATTATACTAAGTTGGCAATGGGTTCAAACATGAAACCATAAGATATGATTAGGTTCTATCAAACCGTCATACCTACCCAAATAGTATAACTAGATACAAGTTCGCATTCCATTTAGAATATGTCATAATCCTTTTGTCCACGATGTCATTGAACACAAGTCATGGTCAACAAGTCAACTTGTCTTTGTTCAATACTTTCTCGATTCCGAATATGTTGATGATCCAAATAACATTGATCCAATCAACTCATTTGAGTCCGGCCAAACATTTTCATCAACATCATTCCTACGAGAGGCCCAAGCTTGACATCTCTCCGAAGAGGGACAAATCCATTTAGCTTATTATTCTTCCATACAGAATCCGATTATGACAATCATACCCTTTATAACTACCCGGTTAAAGGTATCGTTTGAATATGTCAAACATAATGTTTTTTTTTTGGCGAAAGGAGACGGTTCTCCCTAGATTTTATTGATTAAAATGAAAAGGACAGAACAAAGGTGGGGGACATGACGGCCTTAACCACTAGAAAGTAAAAGACTAGGGGGGAGGTCTTATACAAGCCATAAGAACCTCTACAAAGAGGAGGGGGATCTACTGAAAAGAAAATGAGACAATACATTTAAGTTGACAAAGTAGATTTAGCTCTAATGGATGGGATGCCCAATTTATCAAGCCTGAGAGCTCCACGACAATCATGTGGGAGATGGGACGACGATATCCAATGCTGGTCCAGTGTCGAATCCACAGCAACGTTAGCTAAACAATCAGCCACCTTATTTCCTTCACGTAGTATATAAGAAACTCGCACATGCACATGCTCCATAATGAAGAAAAATCTGCTGGATAATGTAATAAATTTCCCAAGGAATGTGATATACTTTAATGAGGATCTTTGAAAGGACTCCAGAGTCAGTTTCTAGCCAAACATGGGACATACCGAATTTATAAGCTAGAGCCAAACCATCAAGAGCTGCTTTAGCTTCGGCCCACATATTAGTACGATGACCATAATAGTTACCAAAGGCATAAATTAGATCTCCTTTATCATTTCTAAAGATACCACCACCCGAGGCTTCACCCGGATTACCCCTAGAAGCACCATCGGTGTTGAGTTTATAAAACCCAAAACAAGGTTTCAACCATGTAACCATTTTAACCACATTGTGCCTCGGGACATCATGGGGCAATTGAAAAAAAGAATGAATATGAGCATAAAAAACGGGAACATTGGAAGGGGGAGGAAAGGATTTAGCAATGGCAAACATAATGTTCATCAAGTGGAAGACCATAATAACTTCATGTTTAAGGATTCAAATGACACAACTAATATGAGATATATGTATGACATTGACCATGACATAAATCTCATAGAGCGGGTCATGTCCAGTACCAAACAAGTACCCATAAATCCAACATGATCATTCCATGATCATTTAGCCTTTATACTAATACCTAACAAGTACTAGGGATAGAGATTATTATAAGTAAACATGAACAACAATAATAATCAAAACATCTCTTTATTAATATGAAATAAATGATAACAATTACAACGTTTATTAAACGTTCCTAGGGAACCAACACCAACAATCTCCCACTTGCCCTAGGCCCAATCTCCCATGTATCTAATACCCATGTACCTACCATGACCATCATGTTTAGCTTGTGGAAGTCCCTTTGTTAGCGGGTCCGCGACATTGTCATCAGTTGGTACTCTGCATATATTTACGTCTCCCCTATCAATGATTTCTCGAATGATATGAAAATGCCTAAGTATGTGTTTGGATTTCTGATGTGCCCTTGGTTCCTTTGCTTGAGCAATAGCACCATTATTATCACAATAAAGGTCTATTGGATTAGCAATACTAGGAACCACTTCAAGTTCAGAATGAACTTCTTAATCCAAACAGCTTCCTTTGCAGCATCCGATGCAGCAATATACTCAGCTTCTATTGTAGAATCAGTGGTTGTACTCTGCTTGGAACTCTTCCAGCTTACAGCACCACCATTTAACATTATCACAAAACCCGATTGCGATCGACTGTCATCTCTGTAGTTTGGAAGCTTGCATCCGTGTAAGCATTTACCACGAGATCATCTTCCATTCCTCCATAGATCAAAAATGAATCTTTAGTCCTTCGCAAGTACTTAAGAATCACTTTTACAGCCATCCAGTGATTTTCACCGGGGTCGGATTGATATCTACTTGTCATGCTCAAAGCATAAGATACATCCGGCCTAGTACATATCATAGCATACATGATGGACCCAATTGCCGAAGCATATGGAGCGTCATTCATTTTCTCATGCTCATCTATTGTCTTAGGACATTGAGTCTTACTTAGAGAAACTCCATGTAATACTGGAAAGGTTCCTCTCTTAGAATTTTCCATGCGGAATTTTCTAATGACCTTATCAATGTATGTACTTTGGCTTAAACCAATTAGCTTCTTTGATCTATCTCTGTAGATCTTAATGCCAAGGATATACGCGGCTTCACCCATATCTTTCATTGTGAAACACTTTCCTAACCAAGTCTTTACAGACTGAATTGTAGGAATGTCATTTCCAATGAGCAATATTTCATCCACATATAAGATAAGGAATAGCACTATGCTCCCACTAATCTTCTTGTATACACATGGTTCATCTTCGTTCTTGATGAAGCCAAACTCTTTGACTGATTCATCAAAACAGAGATTCCAACTCCTAGAAGCTTGCTTCAATCCATAGATGGATTTCTGCAATTTGCATACTTTGGAACTTTGTTCAAAACCCTCAGGTTGTGTCATATAGACATCCTCTTGCAAATTCCTTTTGAGGAAAGCGGTTTTGACATCCATTTGCCATATTTCATAGTCATGATATGCGGCAATGGCAAGCAAAAATCTTATAGACTTGATCATTGCTACGGGTGAAAAGGTTTCATCATAGTCAATACCATGAACTTGCCTATAACCTTTCGCTACAAGTCTAGCTTTATAAGTATGCACCTTCCCATCCAGGTCAGTATTCTTCTTGAAGACCCATTTGCATCTTATGGTTTTTACACCTTCGGGCGCATCAATCAAGTTCCAAACTTGATTATCTTGCATGGATTGTAATTCAGATTCCATGGCTTCAAGCCACTTCTTCGAATCAGGAGAAGACATTGCCTCTTGGTATGTAATCGGTTCATCATTATCAATGATCTCCACCTCATTACTATCCGTTACGAGAAAACCATATCTCTCGGGCTCGGATCGTAACCTACCAAATCTGCGAGTTACTTGTGTATTTTGAACAGGTTCCACAATTCCTTGTGGTTCTTGTTCTTGTTCCACTATCGGTTCAATGTCATTTTCTGGGTCTCGAACCTCTTCGAGATTTATTTTATTCCCACTGATTTCTTTGGAGAGAAACTCTTTCTCTAGAAAGATACCAGTTCGGGCAACAAAGACTTTGTTGTCCGTTTGTTTGTAAAAGTAATATCCCTTAGATTCCTTAGGATATCCCACGAAAATAAAATACATTTATCAGATTTGTGTGCAAGTTTGTCTGAGACAAGTCTTTTGACAAAAGCTTCGCAACCCCAAATCTTCATGAAAGACAAACAAGGTTTCTTTCCGCTCCACATTTCATATGGAGTCTTTTGAACCGATTTTGTTGGAACACGATTTAGTGTGAAAGCAGCGCTTTCTAAAGCATAACCCCAAAAGGATAAAGGAAGATCAACTCGACTCATCATTGATCGAACCATGTCCAACAAGGTTCGATTCCTCCTCTCAGACACACCATTCCATTGTGGTGTTCCAGGTGGAGTCAATTGTGAAATTATTCCACAATTCTTTAGATGATCATCAAATTCATGACTCAAGTATTCTCCATATTGATCCGATCGAAGTGCCTTAATACTTTTGCCAAGTTGTTTTTCTACTTCATTTTGAAATATTCTAAATATCTCAAATGCTTCACTTTTATGTTTCATTAGGTAAACATACCCAAATCTACTATAATCATCAGTGAAGGTTATGAAGTATTGAAAGCCTCCCCTAGCATTGCTACTTAGTGGTCCGCATACATCGGAATGTATCAACCCCAATAAGTCGCTTGCCCTTTCACCTAGCTTGGTAAAAGGTGTCTTAGTCATTTTTCCAAAAAGATACGACTCGCAAGTATCATATGACTCAAGATCACATGAACCCAAAAGTCCATCCCCATGGAGTTTTGAGATACGCTTCTCATTAATATGACCAAGACGGCAATGCCACAAATAAGTATGATTTACATCCTTAGGTTTAGATTTCTTATTTATATGATAGACATTTTCATCATTCTTGACATCCAAGACATAAAGGCCATTAAATGAATTTGCAATACCATAAAGCACATCATTTAAATAAATAGAAAATCTCTTATTCTCAATAAGAAACTTAAAACCTTCATTATCCAAACAAGAAATTGAAATAATATTTCTACTTAAATCCGATACATAATAGCAATTGTTCAAAACAAGTATTAAACCAGAAGGTAAAATGACTTCATAAGTTCCTACGGCTAATGCAGCAACTCTTGCTCCATTCCCCACTCGTAGGTCCACTTCACCCTCTTTAAGCAGTCTCCTATTCTTTAGTCCCTGTACATTTAAACAAATGTGAGAACCACATCCGGTATCCAATACCTAAGAATCAGTGGTAGAAAAGAGAATATCTATCATATAGATACCTAAAGTCGATGCAGTCCCACTGCTCTTCTTCTTCTTTTGCTCTTCCTTAAAAGCCTTGCAATTACGTTTCCAATGACCAATTTCTTGACAATGGAAACAGATTGCATCCTTTTGTGAATCGGGTTTTGCCTCAGAAGCCTTGGCAACCTTTGCCTTGCTTATCTTGGGTTTGAAAACTTTCTTACCCTTTCCTTTGGCACTAATCGTCATCTCCGCAGTTTTAAGCATACCATGCAACTCGGAGAGATTCTTATCCATTCCATGCATGTTATAATTCATCACAAACTGATTATAACATTTAGGCAATGAATTAAGAATGAGATCCGTGGCTAGCTCCAATGGGATTGGATAGCCAAGTTTCTCAAGATGCTCTATATAGCCTTTCATTTTAAGCATGTGAGGACTCACTTGTTGCCCTTCACTCATTTTGCAAGAAGTGAATGCAACAATGGTCTTGTACCTCTCTTGCCTAGCTTGCTCTTGAAACATGGCTCTTAACTCCACGCCTATCTCATAGGCTTCCAAATGTTCCAAACTTTGTTGGAGTTTTGAGCACATAGTAGCAAGCATGAGACAACTTACATCTCTAGAATCATTACGATGTTTCTTGTAACTGTCTCTTTTCTGCCCTAGGGGCAGTGGCTTCTGGTTCAACAGGAAGAGGCCCATCGAGAATGTACAACTTATCTTCTTGCCTAAGAACTATTCTTAGGCTATGGATCCAATCCATAAAGTTCGTACCATTCTCGAGTGTTGGTAGTCAGTATCTATAATTATGCAAAATTTCCAAAATTTAATAAATATCAATTTCATTAAAGAAATAAACTATGTATTTTTCCAAAAAAATACTCCCACTAAATTATACACCTTCTTATACATCCAAGGAAAAAATACACCAAAAGTACCTGAACTATAGGGGTTGTTTGGATTTAGTAACTTATCTCTTTTTTGACCCATGAAAAATACCTTAACTCTTTTTTTGTGCAGCGGAGGTACCTATTGCTAACGCCGTCCACTTTTTGCCGTTAAGTTATCATGTCCCACGTACATGACTAATTTTTTGAGGGTAAAAATGTCAAAACATAACAAGGATAGTGTGAGAACATTTTACAAAGACAAAGGGGTTTAAATAAATTTTTTACTTTCAAATAACCCCCTCCCCTTCCCCTTCCTCTTCCCCTTCCCAGTTCTAACAATGAATCCCAACCACTTCTACCTCTCCCCCTTTCATCCCCACCCCCATCCGAACCCCCACCCCCATCTGAACCCTTACCCCTTGCACCTCTCTTTCAATAAATGCCACAAATCGAATTTCTATCTCCCACAACTTCAAAATCATAGCCAAAACAAATCCTCCATTATAGAAAAAAGCTTGAAATTTCATCAATGGCCGCCTGAAAGAATCGTCTTAATAATCTCCTTCTCAAGCTTCGATTCCTCTTTTGCAAGTTGGGTTTTGGTGTCGTCGGTCCCGTCTTCATCATCATCACCGTCGTCTTCGGAGCCGGAGAGGTTGTTGATGGTTTCAAGGAGGAGGTCTTCTACGGTTTGTTTAAGGAAGGGCAGGGGCCTGGAGCGGGGATTCTGGCCGGAGTTGTAGCCTGCCAATTAGGGATTGGAGGAGGAAGTTGTCGAAATTTGGGGTGGATCTGATTTGCTGCCGTCGGTCCCGTCTTCATCATCATCAGATATTGATGCTTTCTAAGGTCAGATCTGATTTTGATTTTGATTTTTTTTTTTTTTTTGGGGGGTGGGGTTTGAAGGATTGTACAATCTGGGTTTATACATTGTTAATTCTTGGACTTTTTTTGTTTTAATTCCTGATGATTTTGGTGGTGATGGTAGTTCTGACTGGTGGTGTTATTTTGATGGTGGTTGTGAATGACGGTGGTGAGGGGAAGTGCTGGGTGTTGGGTGTTGGTGGTGAACTGGTGATGATGGTGGCTGCCGTTCCTGGACATAAGCGGTGGTGGGTGGCGGTTTGGCTAGGACTGGGAAAGAGAAGGGGAAGGGGAAGGGGGTTAATTGAAACTAGAAAAATTACTTTTAACCCCTTTATTTTGTGAAATGATATCACACTATCCTTATTGTTTTTTGACCTTTTTGCCCTCAAAAAATTAGTCATGTGCGTGGCACATGATAACTTAACGGCAAAAAGTGGACGGCGTTAGCAATAGGTACCTCCGCTGCACAAAAAAGAGTTAAGTTATTTTTTTATGGGTCAAAAAAGAGATAAGTTACTAAATCCAAACAACCCCTATAGTTCAGGTACTTTTGGTGCATTTTTTCCTACATCCAATGTATAATATAATTTAAATGGGCTAAGATCCAACTTTAATTTAATTTCAAGTACGCTTTGGCGCACCGCTCAAAATCAAATTAATTAGGTAGACAATCATGTCAACCATATCCCATATGACTCTTAGATCCTTTTCTGAGATTCTTTAAGAAATCCAATTTCAAAAAGCATGTTAAATTTCATCTTTGCCTAAGCCCAAAACTGTTTTGACGCTTAATTAAGTCCAACCATTTTAAACGCATAGGAAACTCCTATTCACTCATCTTGCTCATACATGAATAAAGTTAACACACTTCGCTTTGGCGAACCCATATTAAAGTTACCCATGTACTAACAAGTGTTTTAATCATGGCATGGTAAGAGGACTTAAAACTTTCTTTGAAGGTTTATCACATATAGCATATAACACATTAATGAGCACATAATATAAACATGTTATACATCAAGTTTAGCCACTAAATTAATCATCATTAATTTAAGCATAATATTTATGTGTCATTAGTTTCTCTACAATTATGAGGATGAGACTTCTTTGAACTTTGGTTATTATCTCCAAATCAAGACAACAAGAAGTGCGGCCGAAACTAAGCCATGAGGCAACCACAATTCCACACTAATTCAAGAAACCAAGAAAGTAGTCCATGTGGCCGAAACTAAGCAATAGATGGTCTCGATGAACGTAGGCCAATTGCATCCACAATTCCACTTGGATCTTCAATCTTTGAATCAAGAACTTTGTTTCTCAATTTTAGCAATTATGAACTCTTCATAATTCTAACTTCGTTTTATCTTTGAAACTTTGAATGCGATCAAGTTTGGGAAACACAATCTCGATGAACGTAGATTAGGCATCCAACCTCTGATCCAATCTCAGAATCACAAGATCAAAACAAATAGGAAAATCAAACCCCGAGATCCACACCTAAACTAACTGCCCAATCCCCGCTCCAGACCAGAAGGTCCGTCTGGGTATTGTCACTGGTCCGGTCGGACCCGCCTCTGAAAAACCCAGAATTTTCAAGTCCAAAAATCAACGCCTGACCCCCGCTCCAGACCAGATGGTCCGGCGGGGTGCCTGCTCTGGTCCGGTCGGACCTACGCTGAAAATCCCAGAATTTTAAAGTTCGAAAATTTGTCTCAAAATTGTTTTTCCCGATTCAATTAGGATTTGTTGTTCTTGATGATCCAATCACCATGAACATCAAAACCTTGAATTAGCAATTCATGAATCCCTTGATTATCAAAACTTTGATCCAATCAAAAATTGATAATTCAAACAATTTTAAATCCAACATAATTTTTATTGCGATTGAATAGTGCGATTAAAGTTTATAAAACAGTAAACCACATAAACGCATATAACTCATAAACATCATAATCCAATATTCATATCATGCTTGGCACATAAACAAACAATTTACATACGCACAACATGATCCAGTATTGAAATAATCAACAAGAATGGGGCTCTGATACCACTGTTGGGTTTCGTAGCAACATGCGCAGCGGAATAAAGCATTTAAAATTTAATAGAAAACCCAAAGCTATAGATCCGTTCATATGATTATATCAAATACATACAATATGAATACTAGAATACTAACCCTTGATGCCTTTGATTTTAGCCTTTGATCTTGGTGGAGAAATCGAAGCTTGATCACGAACAAGTAAGAACACGAATTTTGAAGATGATGAGCTTCACCCTCTAGCGGTATCCACACCACGAACGAATATCAAGGAACTTCTTGATCTTGGTTGCTAGACCAAAATTGTGAAACACTTTTTCACAACTACTATGAACTATATGGAATATAAATTGTGTATAATTTTGTTCTTCAATCTAGGGATTTCTTAGAACAAAATAATTCTCTCAAAAACTCGTTGGAGGCTTACACAAACTTAGGTACTGATTTTTGGCGAATTAGGGTTGTTTATATACAAGTTAGAACTATTCCAAATAGGTAACTTATGTCTAAACCCGCAAGAAAACGGATTAGGAAAGTTTCTACCGAAACCGACTGGTCCGACTGGGTATAGCACATGGTCCGACCGGACCAAGCATGGTCCGACCGTGTGCACAACCTGGTCCGCCCTGACCTCCCCTGTTTCCACTTTTCTTCCTCTAATTCCTTAAATCCCTCAATGGTCCTTCGACCCAATATTCCAATATAGTCCTTTTAAGGATTCGTTCTATTGTGTGTGACCCTCTAGAATTATTCTAAGTTGGAAACGGGTTCAAATATGAAATCATAAGATATGATTAGGGAGGGAGCAGTTGCTGGAGTCACAATAGGAATGACAGGAGAAGTTTGTGAAGCCCCAGTTGGTTGCGTAAGAAAAGCAGCAGCAGCAGGAGTAGCTTGCGCAGGAACTGGAGAGTGATGCGTAGGAATGGGAGAACTATGGACAACATAGTCTTCTGAGCTTGAGTCCTCACCATCTTCTGCAATTGGTGCATCCTCATAGACAGTAGGATTGTGCTCATTATAAGCAAATCCTTCACCATCAATGAAGAATGGTGGGGCTTGCTGCGTAATATTCATTTGCGCAATTGCAGCTAGTCTTGCTTCCCTAGCAATATCACGCGCAGATATTTCATTGCGTGGAGGAGAAGTCCTTGGATGGTCTAATTAACATCAGACAAGTTTTCCATAGCGCGCTTTGTGGCGCGCTTCTTGGTAGCAACTTTCTTGACCCTGTGTAGACACCCCACCTTGGACCGCTCACCCCGATTGCACACTTGATTTTGTGTCTCTCCCTCTTTTAAGTGTTTTTTGTTAGTTTCCGTTACTTCAGTTAAGTTCCTGACTGACTCCGTTAAGTTCAGGGACTAAACTGAATAACAGTGCTAACATTCTTGTCCTTTCTGTCAAAAATACCTTCTCTGAGTCGCACGCCTTTCGCCGCCAAGGTGGGAAGCGCCCGCCTCGTCAGTTACAGATTTCTGGCCTTGAATCTTTCCCTTGCCCATCTTACAAGATTTTGTCCGGGAAATGGTTCTTGGCAGCCCAGTTTTGGCACCAAAAAACAACCTTTCACAACTATAAAAACCCCTCCAATCTACCATTGGAGGGGATGGACTTTGATCACCATTTTCACACCTAAAAGTCACCAATTTCTCATTACAAAACATACATGAACTTTTGATCACCAACTTTTAACATCCAACAATCCTTCCAATAAGGATCATTCTCAAGGAGTGTCAAGAACTTGTCTTCCAAACATAGGTATTTTCTTGACATCTTCACTTTCTTCTATTTCATCTTTTCTTATCTTTTCTTTTGATCAAAGGTGCAATCAAACCCAAACCAAACTTGGGACATAACTCCGAACGATCACTTCACCTTCATTGAAGTTGGTCTAGGGGTCATCTCCCTACATTTCAACCTCTTTTAAAAACCCCTCTTTGATATTAATAGGAAGAACACAATTTTTATAATGTAAACTTTGAACAAGCAAGACCGACATTAGTCGGGCGAGATGGGTGTTTAAGTACTTCCCATCTCGTAACCTAACCCCCGAACTCTCAAAGGAATCTTTGTTTTCGTATATCAAACACACTTCCAACTTAAAAGGTTTTCTCGCGTTCCTTTAAAACGTGGGTAGCGACTCCTTCAAAAAAATCATCCTTCTCCCGTGAGGGGCCCGGGCCGGGGTACCTACAGTAGCGACTCCGCTGGGGACGCTTGAGGGTTAAGCTTGCGTTTTTGTTCAAAGTTTACGTTTTCTGGGCACTCTGGTTTCTGGTGTTGAGAAGCGCGCGCCTTTGACCTTCTTGGTCTGAAGCGCGCGCCTCTCACACCAAGACCAGAGGCGCCCGACTTTCATGTGTTCTTCCTATTTTCTGTTTTTCTTGAGCTAACATTTGTTGCAGGGGTTAAACACAAAATTCAGGACCAGGACAATCCCCTGAGTCCAAGTTTCTGACAGGTGTCTGACAAGTTCATCTAGATGCGCGCGCCTCCCACCGTCTTTTCGAAATGCGCGCGCTTGCCATTATACATCCCAGGGGCGCGCACTTCTGGGAGGTATTCAAGAACAGGTCCAGTTTCCAGAAAACAGGGCATAACAGTGGGGGTGTGGGCACAGTTGCCTGCATCAGAACAGAATTGGACCCTTGAACTGTTTTAATTTTGTGTTTATTTACCGGTCACACGGGTGATTCGGGAGTTGTAATTTACGTGCTTATGTGTTTTTTTATCTTTTCTTTTAAAAAAAAAAGAAATAAAAAATTTTGTCACGTGATAGACCTCACACTACATGCACATTACTCCTATGAATTGCTCACTATCGAGTCGCACAAGTCCAACCCCAAACCCGTCGAGGCCCATCCTAGAAAGTTTCAAGCTCCACTCGACCTTGACTCTTTCGAAGCGGTCAACCACAGCCCGTGGTGTAGTTCATAACTACATGTCGGGGGTGACCTTTAAGCCTCTCTTTAGCCGAGCACAAACCACACAATTCTAGTTAGGGTCTAACACTCCGTGACCAAGTCGGTTTTCATGTACCGAGATTTCCCTAAACTAATATTTTCAAATCATACATGCCAACTTGTTGAAACGGACGCAATAAAATTCCGTCCCCAAAAGTTGTTATCTTGGACGAAAATAAAAAATCCGTCCCCGCATGTATGCTTTACTACATTAATTTAGTTTAATCCCGACACATGTAGGATTCACAAGCGTGGTGGAATCCGATGAGTATATGGGACCGCGAGAAGGTCTATATACTAGTTTGACGATTCCACTATTTTTCTAGAAACCCCAAAAAGGACCACGTCCTTCCGACTGTTGTAAATAAAAAAAAAAGAGTCATTTTATTATGTGGTTAAGTCTTTTTCTTTTGTTTGTGGGTGAAATAATTTTATCCAAAAGGTGTTTGTGGGGCCATCCTAAGATCGACCGTGTTCTCTCCATAGGTCCAATGGCTTCAAACGGTAACGACAACGGCATTCCCGTGTCCAACGAAGGGTTATTCCGCATGGTGGAAGCATTGAAAGGGCAAGTTGATACACTAGCTGAGAATGTCCGCCGCAAGGATGATTTATGGCGAGCCCGTTACGAGCATGTGAAAACGGCCCACAAGAATGAAGTTGCTCAACTCAAGAACCAATTGAAAGGGCTCACGAGTGAAAGAAAGGTCCAAAGCATTGATACCGGTTTGGTCAACACTCTCATGTCCTACATTGACCAAAGGCTTAGTGGGATAAATTTGCACAAGGGCCCAAGCACCGATCTTCATCAAGCTTCTCTCCTCATGAACACAATGGAGGCTCTTCCCGAAAAGTTCAAGATGCCCGATTTTGGCAAGTACAATGGCAACTCTTGCCCCGACGCTCATGTCGACTCCTACATTTGGGCCATGCTACCAAAGAAAGTGTCTCCTCAAATAATGGCACAATGCTTCCCGCTTACTCTCGAGGGGGACGCAAAAGATTGGTATATGGGTCTTCCGGTTTCCACCCCCCTCAATTTGGATGCCGCTATGCTTGCCTTCAAGAAGCAATACCAAGGCAATTTTATGTTCCGTACCACCAAGAAAGAATTGGAGAGCACCGTGCAAGAGGGTGATGAATCATTTGGGGACTTTTCTCGCCGTTGGAATGACAAGTTAGCCGAGATTATTGATAGGCCTTCCAAGAAGGAACAAATGGACATCTTCTTGAAGTGTTTGAAAATGGACTACCGCACTCATCTTAGTGGGGCTTTCACTCCGATTTTTCAAGCATGTATGATGCAGGGGTTAGAATTGACAATTTGCTCCGAGAAGTGGCCGAGTCCTCCTATGACACAAGCTTCAACGACAAAGGGTTCCCAAGCAATGACATGGAAGAATGTAGTGACATGGAAGACTACAACGACAATGAGGACTACAACAACATGGGGGATGACGACAACAATCTCCGTTTCTCTTTCTCTACCTAGAAATAGGATAAAAAAAAAAAGAGAGTCAAAAGTCCTCTAATGTGTACATTAATGTTTTCTCTCGTCCAATGTTAAATTTTGAGTCAATCATTAAATAAAAGTCGTTCTTGTCCTCATACACTCTTCCAAGTTGTTCAATCTAATTCTTGGCAAAATGATGAAAAGGTGTCTAAACAAGTTTTGGAATAAAGGCCATCGCTTGAACGCCTAGGGGCTAAACACAGACGACGACATCAACAACGAAGACATCAACAACGACGAAATCAAGACAAAGAAAGGTGGAGCAACAATCATGAAGCAAAGTTTTCAAAAGGGGATATAAAAAAAATTAAAAAAAATCCCCCTTCATTCAAAGAAGTTCACAACAACAACATCATTCCACCAAACGAAGGACGAAGCAACATCGACAACAATCACGACGAAGCAACAATTCATCACTGTGAATGGAGAATCCACAAGAACTACGGTGACCTGAGCCTCTACACTGGAGGAACGTAGGCAACCTTCGGGTCCGGTCTCATGAAAGAAAGAAGATATGTTTAGCCCTAGTGCGTTATGGTGACCGACCTTCCTCTCGAACTAGTCATGACATCTTTGTACGATTCATTTGCCAATGAATTAATCACCAAAAGATTGAACAACTTTCTTAGATTTGGAATCGCTTTCCGTTCTTTGTCGAGTCTAGGGGTTTCTCTTCTTTTTGTGATACTCCCAGTTTCTTGCAATCAAACTGGGGCTTTCTTTCTCTTCTCTCTTAATGACTTACTTGCCTTCGTAAGTCATTCAAAAAATATACATACATAAAGTCAATACTAGGGACACTTCCCTAGTCGAGTCAATGTCACTCATCTTTAGTGACAAAATGTCTTCACCGAAAAATCACATGTCTTATCTCCTCAGCCAGAGTCAATGCACACTTCCTCATTAATCGAGTCAAAAAAAAAAAACGCAAAAGAGATGCCCGCTAGATTGAAAACCCGAAAGGGCGGTCTAGGCAAAAAACAGGGTGCGTCATAAAAAAAATGAGAGAGTGAGAGAGAGAAAGGAAAGAGAAATGGAGATCTCCGGCCTCTAAGGAAGACAACTGCACAAGCTCTACATTGGATCTCCTCAACAACTCAATTCCCCACCGAGTCAACTTTGGGATTGCAAAAGGCTTGACAAGATATGGCACCATCAAAGGTTGTCTTGGGTTATCGGCATCATTCTCCAGCAGTGTGCATTTTTGGGTTCATGAAAAGAAGGCCAGTGGTAACCAAGACCCATCTGAGAACGAGCCCATCACAAAAAGGTACGAGGTTGCACAAATAATCCCTAGCTAGTCAATTAGCTTGGGCAGCAAATAGCAACAACATGTGTCTCAGTTTTCAAAGCTTCTGCAAGTATGTGCTTCTAAAGTACGCCGAAAGGCTCCCGAGAAATGGAGTAGCTCTTGCCATGTCCCCTTGTGTTTGTTCCCTCGTACGAGGATGAGTCAGTCTTTATTTGCTCAACAAATGGTGACGCCCTAGGGGATATGTGACTCAAGAACAAGGGCTTATTTTGCTTCATTTGACAATCAATAAGCCCTAGGGGCTATGCTCGAGAAAGATGTGTGAGACTATCCTCAAAGTCTCTCAAAAGGGATGTCAAAGATCCCTCTTATCATGTGTGCCCGTGCTCGTTCCCCCAATCAAGGATGGACCTTTCTCGCAATCAATGATGGCACTCTAGGGGCTACGGTCAAGTCTTAAAGGCTCCCTCGGCAAGAAGCAATTCACTTCAATGTCCCCAGCAACATTTGAAGCTTTATACTGAAAGGTCTCAAGGGGCTTCGCAATCCACAATCTTTTGGGCTACGGCATTACAACAATCTAAGCAAAGGGCAATATTGGGCCATCGCAATTAACAAGCCTTTGGGCAGTGGTACCCGAGCAATGCAATTTGGGAGTAGTCTTATGGCTCCATGAAAGGGATCAAACTTTGATGGTCCCTCAACACTTCCAGTCAAAAGGCCTCTTGGTTTTAAATGAAGGCTCCGATGATATGAATGAATTTGATGATTCTTGTTAGAACTCACAGCGAGATTCTGAAGGTAGTCTTAGAGAAAAGGAAAAAGATTCAATATGCTAGACTCACCCGGCTGAGTTATAGCGGGCAGTGCCAATATGTTAACTCTATAAGCAGAGTTACGGCCAATCCCAATGTTTCTGCAATACAGCACCCCCTTCTCCAAGATCAAAAGCACAGGCTGCATCCGAAGATCCGCCGTCGGTTCAACTCAAGAAGACTCGAGCAAAAATACCGTTCGAGACTTTATTACACCAAGACCTTATCATCTGCAACAACATCACCATCTCCCACGAGACGTCTCCCGAAGATCATACTATATTTTCAACATGGACCTTCCGCCATTTGGGTATCAACCACAAAAAGGGCCATCCATCTCCAAACAAGAGAAAGAACGAGATCGCCTTCAAGAGTCCTACCCGATGTGACATCCGCTCTCAATACAAAGCTAAGCCGATTTGGGGCTTCACATCGAAAGGTCTTCACATCCCGCCATCTCGAAGCCCACATGACATTTGGGGCTTAGCAATCTCCCGAAGCTTTGTATTAATAATCTTCTCTTGGGGCTCCCTCACGTCAACAGCAAAAGGCGATTTATTTTGACGGGTCAAGAGTTGATTCATATTGGGGCTATGCAAGCCACGTAAAAGTTTGGCATCAAAAGGGGCTTTACAATCAGTAACCCTTTATCTCGGCATCAAATGCCTTTTGGAGCCCCATAATCGACAAATCTCTTGGGGCTAGACATCAATTTCGTTGGACACCGCGGCGACAACATTCAAGCGAGGCAATCCGGACTTCGATTGAACATGACTTGATCTTGGGTTGGATTTACAAACACACAATGGTTAAAATCCCTAATGTTGATGAGATTAAGCTTAACACGGATGGAGTCTCTAGGGGTAACCCGGGAATTGCTTCTGGGGGAGGTGTTTTTAGGGATCACAAAGGGGATTTTGTTCTTGGTTTCTCTCATTTTTATGGCTGCCAATCCAATATGATGGCGGAGGCCTTGGCTGCAAGGTATGGGCTTATTTAGCTCAAGCTCATGGTTTTCATCGCGTTTGGTTAGAGGTTGACTCTCAGGTTTTGATGCAGATTCTTATTCGGGAGTACCATATCCCATGGGCTGTTTGGTATGTTATCTCCCATATCCATAGATTATTGGCTCACATGGAAGTTCGAATTACTCATATTCTTTGCGAAGGGAATGGTGTAGCGGATGGTTTAGCTAACATTGCTGCAAATAAGGCACAAAATTTCACATTCACCTCTTTTAGTGATATTCCTAGGTCTTGCAAAGGCTATGTTGTTTTGGACAAGGCTAGGATCCCTCATGCTCGATTTCATTAACTCTATGGCCAGATTTTTATATAGATTGTTTCCTATTTATTGTAGTCACCCCTCCTTATATTGTAGAGGACCATACGACGTGTGTATGGCCTCCCCCTAGATTTCCTTTTCCTGGTGGTTGAGGTTGTAATGTCCCCCACCATGTTTGTAATTATTTTCTTTATTTAATAAAATCTAGGGAGGTGCCGTCCTCCTTTCGCCAAAAAAAAAAAAAAAAAAAAAAAAAACACACAATGGTTAAAATGGTTCACCCACGAACTAAAAAAAAAGAATCTTTTTTTCTCACATGTGTGCATATTCTTTCCCTTCTAATCTTAAAAAAAATATATACTACCTCCGTCCCAGCTCAATGTGCACACTTGCCTTTTAAGTGGGTGTCGTTGATATGTGCACAATCCAAAAAAAGAAAGTCTTTTATTATTTTTATATTCAACTAACGCCACTATTTAACCTCACTCATTCTCTCTCTTCATTTTCCACCACACAATTTATTCAACTAACACTACTATTTACCCCACTCATTCTCTCTCTTCATTTTCCACCACAAAATTTATTCAACTAACACTACTATTTGAATATAAATACTCTCTCCTTAAATCTTGTGCCCAACAGTAAACGTGCGCATTGAGTTGGGACGGAGGTAGTATATATTTTTCTTTTTCTTTTTCTCCTTCTATGTGCAAAAGTATGTGCTCTACTTAGCTTTGCTCCTAGCTTCTCCCCCAGAATCCTTGAACTACGCTGGTCTGATTCTCTTAAAGGGATACGTATTTATTTTTTTTGGTCGAAAGGAGACGGTACTCCCTAGATTTTATTAAAGATAGAAATTAAATACACGCAAGGTGGGGGACATGACGGCCTTAACCACCAAAAGGAGAAGACTAGGGAGGAGGCCTTACACAAGTTGTAAGGACCTCTACAAAAAAAGGAGGGGAGGCTACCAAAACACAAAAACCTATACAGGAATCTAGCCATAACCAATCAAATTCTAACATAAGGAATAGCAGCTCTATCCAGGTTGTAGGCGCCTTTGGCACGACCAACCCATCATCCAGAATACCATCTCGCCAACACTCCATCAAAGGCAAGAACAATTCATCATCACCAACATCATCATTCTCCATCCAAAGCATGGATACTCTTCATCAAAAGCATCAACATCCTTCAGCAATCCATCTCCAATCAAGCGATAATGGTAAGTGAAGGTATGATTACATCCGAGGCTTTCCTCAAATCACACCGCACATAAAATCATTTTCTCCATTCTTACAAAAACTCTCTCTCATGCAAAACTGCTTTCAAATCACATTGTACCACGAGCACAATTTATCTCTTCATTCCACACTTCATGCATCTTCTTGCACAAACACATATACCTGCCAAGCACACACATAACAGGTACCACCACGAAGTCAACAGCATCCGCTACTCAAGGCACTTCATCCCTAGCAGAAAATGGTCTACAGTCAACCATGCCCGCATCCTCACGATAAAGTCAACAACAACTGCAGCTCTAGACAACAATTTGGTCCACGGTGATCCCGCAATTAGCAAACGGATCCCGCATCAGCAAACGGATCCCGCTTCAGCAAACGGATCCCACTTCAGCAAACGGATCCCGCACCAGCTAAACGGATCCTGCTTCCAGCAAATGGATCCCGCATCAGTAAACGGATCCCGCTTCAGCAAACGGATCCCGCTTCCAGCAAACGGATCCCGCTTTCAGCAAACGGATCCCGCTATTGGCAAAGTTGCTCACACAGGGAGCGCACCTCTATCTCTCAAAGTCGCTCACACAGGGAGCGCACCTCCATCCTTTGCAATTTCAAATTCCCGCTTTTATCGAGTCTTGGCTTTCTTCTTTTTCCCTTTCTTGGTGATGTCCTAGGCGGATGTCTTTCTTTCGTCGGCGCGTTTTGCTACGCAATCCATGCCGCCGAGGGGCTCTGTAGACACCCCGCCTTGGACCGCTCACCCCGATTGCACACTTGATTTTGTGTCTCTCCCTCTTTTAAGTGTTTTCCGTTAGTTTCCGTTACTTCAGTTAAGTTCCTGACTGACTCCGTTAAGTTCAGGGACTAAACTGAATAACAGTGCTAACTTTCTAGTCCTTTCTGTCAAAATGCCTTCTCTGAGTCGCGCGCCTCCGGCCTTTGAAGCCAGAAGCGCGCGCCTTCCGCCGCCAAGGCGGGAAGCGCGCGCCTCTGGGTGTGTCAGTTACAGATTTCTGGCCTTGAATCTCTCCCTTGCCCATCTTACAAGATTTTATCCGGGAAATGGTTCTTGGCAGCCAAGTTTTGGCACCAAAAAACAACCTTTTACAACTATAAAAACCCCTCCAATCTACCATTGGAGGGGATGGACTTTGATCACCATTTTCACACCTAAAAGTCACCAATTTCTCATTACAAAACATACATGAACTTTTGATCACCAACTTTTAAAATCCAACAATCCTTCCAATAAGGATCATTCTCAAGGAGTGTCAAGAACTTGTCTTCCAAACATAGGTATTTTCTTGCCTTCTTCACTTTCTTCTATTTCATCTTTTCTAATCTTTTATTTTGATCAAAGGTGCAATCAAACCCAAACCAAACTTGGGACATAACTCCGAACGATCACTTCACCTTCATTGAAGTTGGTCTAGGGGTCATCTCCCTACATTTCAACCTCTTTTAAAAACCCCTCTTTGATATTAATAGGAAGAACACAATTTTTATAATGTAAACTTTGAACAAGCAAGACCGACATTAGTCGGGCGAGATGGGTGTTTAAGTACTTCCCATCTCGTAACCTAACCCCCGAACTCTCAAAAGGAATCTCTGTTTTCGTATATCAAACACACTTCCAACTTAAAAGGTTTTCTCGCGTTCCTCTAAAACGTGGGTGGCGACTCCTTCAAAAAAATCATCCTTCTCCCGTGAGGGGCCCGGGCCGGGGTACCTACACCCTGCGCGTTGGAGTGGTTTTCTTCGCAGTTATGGGATCTCATCCTCACTAGAAGTGTCATTGCGCATTGGCTTTACAGTCTCTTTCTGCTTCTCCCCCTGAGATTTTGCAGCCTTAGAGGTTCAGTAGATTTGGAAGGGCTAATGAGAGGATCATTTGCAGCACCTTCAAATATATCTTCCTCTTGAGGCGCAGTAGATACGCGCTTGGACTTAAGCGCAGGAGGAGGAGGGGGCGCAGGAGCATCATCTACTTGGATGTCTTCATCAGACTCATCCAGTAGGGTTCTTGATTCCTTTACCTTTTTCTTCTTTTTCTTGTCTTTCTTCTCAACAGGCGCAGTAGCCTTAGCTTTCCCTTTTTCTTTAGGCGCATGAGGCTTGGCCTTCTTAGATTTCTTAGGAGGCTCAGGGTCAGCAGAAGCCTTGCACTTGGGAGCAGGCGCACTAGGCTCTTTGATAGATATTCCAGGTGCAGCAGTAGATTTGCTGGCCTTCTTCTTCTTGCGCGAAGGCGCATCAGCAGCTATGCCCTTGCCTTTGTCCTTAGCTCCAACCTTCCTTAACTCAGGCTCATAAACAAATTCATCTTCTAATTCTGAGCTAGATGAAGAGGCTTCCATGAGCTCACTATCAGAAACTGGAGGAGAGCCTTGGTCTTCTGGATGAATATCCTCAAACAATTCAATGGGGTCCGCAGCCCAGAACATGCAGTAATCAAAAGTATTCACTTCATGGCAAAAATTTTGAAGAAATACGCGTGAGTAAGTATGCGTTGAAGTAACATTCACTTTCAATGATGGGTCCTCATCTACTAGTTTGCGTACAGAAGGGAAACGCATGAAAATAGCAGTGAGTATTCTGCAGTGCGTTTTGTACTTGGGTGGCCTCTTGGTGTCAGCAGCCTTTTTCTTGTACACGCGCACCCAACGCACTAACTCATCATATATTATTTCAGCCCAACTCAGCTGCTTCTTCTTGTAGATCGCAGCGCAGCACATCCACTGCTTACTGATGAAAGTGGACTTGTTCCCGTTCTTGCAATTGATGGTGTCTCCGATCAATGTGCAGAGGTGGTACAAAAGTTCGCCAAATTCTTTCCTATCATGGTTGTTGTACTGACCAACCAGAGTAGGGATCTTGATTAGTTTCTCAGCAACCTTGTCCTGCGCATCCTGTGATAACTTCTTCCTATTGCACGTAGGAAGACCCATGGTTTATCTGATATGCGCATAGTTTATCGTCACAGAGACGCCACGGATTGAACTTTTCAGGCAGGGAACTGTAATGTCGTCGTACACGCGATCAACTTCTTCTGCATTGCTGAAGAATTCGTCGATGTATAAAGGAAGAATGAAGTCTTGACCTTTGGTGAAGAGGGGTAGAATGCTAGATGTATCCATGATTTCTATCATATAACGACCTAGCGCATCCAGCTTTAGATCTTCCACATCAAGTTCCCATCCGGAAATAAAGTAGTTGAGATTCTGCGCAAAACAAAGTTTAAGAATTAGTTCTGGACATGCGCATGGAGAGAAGCGCATGCGCATGAGCGATATGCGCAGCGCATGAACTAGACTCCATACTTAGAATAAATAATAAACATAAAGGGTAAAATGACCAAAAAAATAAATAAATTTTAAACTACATGCCTAAAATTGGTGCGAAAAGCAGAAACACAAACAATAATCAAGATAAGGCTCATCATAAGACTATTCACTAAGAACATGAGGAACATGGATCGAATACACGAAGAACACCAAGAACACAAAAATATCAAAGTGCTCCAAAATGCATAAAAAGCATATCAAAATGTTCGTAATGAAAAATCACACACAAACAAGTAAACCATAACAACAATAACAAGAACATGCATCCAAGATCTGAGAAAAACCGAAGAGAATTTGAAAAGACAAGAACTCGAAAATCCAACAGAAATTCAACCAAATGATCATTGATCGCAAAACAAATTACATAAATGAAAATCTATGAGCAAATCGAACACACAGCATCAAATAATTTGAAAAACAACGGATCATAGAGAAAACACAAAGAGGAAAAATAGAACCTTCGAACCTTTAATGGCGGAAAAACTGAAAAGAAGGGTTAGAGATTCTTACCATTTGTGGATCCTCTGGTTTCTTGGAAGATGTAGATGTCTTGGGAGCCATTAGAGAGATATATATAGAATATTATACCCGAAAATGGAGAAGGAAGGTGATGAGTACAGAGAGAAAAAGAAGTCAGAGAGTAGAGAGAAAAAGTGAGGCGGTTTGAGTGAGAAAGAAATTTGAAGGAGAGAAGTGAGGAGGAAGACGGCGGTCCAAAGGGATATAGCCGAAAAGGGTTTGTGACGTCACTGTGCACTGACATGAGAGTTGGTGTGTCAGGCGAGTGAAGCGTACGCGCGAGTGAGGCTCACGAGCAGATGAAGTAGACCAATGAGGAGCGCGCGTGAAAAGCCCTAGCTGCGCGCGTGTGTCAGGCATTAATGGTCAAAAAGAAACTTTTCCTATTCCGTCACAAATAGCACACAATGAGCATTAATGGTGCGTCACTCAATGCTTTTGCATTAAATGAGGTGGGACATGCACAGAGGGGTAAAATAGTAATTTCCCAAGAAAATTCAAAAAGAAATGATGAGGGAAAATACATAAGTACGCAAGTACCCTTGCAAATTATGTGCTGACTCGGCAAGTCAAGGACTTGGTGTAACTATTGAAAAGAAAACTTACCTGAGGTCCACGTGGCATGCGCATGAAGTATATGCGCAGCTCTATAATGCACAGAGTTTCTTAGAAAAACTCAGAAATGATTTGCCTTATGCGCAATATCAAGTTCGTATGGAATGCGCAGCACATGAGGCATCTAACTTAGAAATTTCAAGAAGACTCAAAAGCATTAGTATTTACAAATTTTATGGACAAAATTTAGCTGAGTTCAAGCATACCCATTTCACCTCTCAAAAAGATGAACCTTTTTGCATCAAGTGCTTTTGTAAGAATATCAGCGATTTGATAGTCGGTTCCCACGTGTTCTGAATGAATATTTCTTTTCTCCACGTGGTCTTTGAGGAAGTGATACTTGATGTCAATATGCTGAGTCTTGGAGTGCATGACAGGATTTTCAGAAACCGCAATGGTTGATGTATTGTCGCAGTAGATTGGACAATTTTCTTCTTTGATATCATAGTCCACCAATTGATGCTTCATCCACAGAATCTGACAGCAACAGCTTCCAGCAGCAATATATTCTGCTTCAGTAGTTGAGACAGAAACTGCAGCTTGTTTCTTACTAGCCCATGACACAAGTCGATTTCCGAGGAAATGACAAGTGCCGCTTGTGCTTTTCCTGTCAATGGTGCATGCTGCATAATCCGCATCTGAATAACCTACAAGTTTAAAATTCGAATCTTTGGTGTACCAAAGTCTAAGGTTAGCAGTACCGGAGAGATATCATATAATACGTTTCACAGAAATTAAGTGCGCTTCTCTAGAGTCAGATTGATAACGCGCACAGACACAAACACTAAACATAATATCTGGCCTACTTACAGTAAGATAAAGGAGAGAGCCAATCATACCTCGATATAAAGTTTGATCAACTTTCTTACCTTTCAAGTCTTTGTCGAGTTTGTTGCCGGTAGCCATTGGAGTATCATATGGTTTAGCATTATCTAGTCCAAATTTCTTGATTAGATCCCTTGTGTACTTTGCTTGGTTTATAAATAAGCCTTCATCCATTTGTTTGATTTGAAGCCCGAGGAAGAATGTGAGTTCTCCCATCATGCTCATCTCAAACTTGCTCTTCATTAGTTTCTCAAATCGCTTGCACAACAATTCATTAGTAGAACCAAAAATAATATCATCGACATAAATTTGAACAAGTAATTTATGATCATTATGTTTGGCAATGAAAAGAGTAGTATCGATTTTACCGCGAGTGAAGCCTTTCTCAATGAGAAACTTGGATAGTGTATCATACCATGCTCTTGGTGCTTGCTTTAGCCCATACAAAGCTTTCTGGAGTTTGTAGACATGATTTGGAAATTATGAATCTTCAAATCTAGGTGGTTGAGTTACGTAGACTTTCTCTTGGAGTTCTCCATTCAGAAACGCGCTCTTGACATCCATTTGATATAACTTGAAGTTCTTGTGAGCAGCGTAAGCTAGGAAAATCCTTATAGCTTCAAGTCTTGATACGGCCGCAAAAGTTTCATCGTAGTTGATTCCTTCCTCTTGCCTATAGCCTTGCGCAACCAATATTGCTTTGTTTCTTGTGATGGTTCCATTCTTGTCTATCTTGTTTCTGAACACCCACTTTGTACCAATCACTCCTTGATCATTTGGTCTTGGAACAAGAGTCCAGACTTTACATCGTTCAAACTGATTGAGTTATTCTTGCATTGCAACAACCCAATTAGGATCTTGGAGCGCTTGATCAGCCTTCTTCGGTTCAATTTGAGAGATAAATGCAGTGTAAGCATCAAAGTTTGTAGCTCTCCTTGTTCGAACCCCAACATGAAGATCACCAATGATATTAGTGATTGGGTGATCTCTAACTTCACGAATTTCAGGAGGTAAGTTAGGTTGAGTTGTAGAAACTTGAAGGTCTTCAATTTGTACATCTTCACCAGCATCAAAATCATTAAACTTAGGTGGTTGAACTGGTTCAGAATTGAAAGAGTGAGTGACACCATGCGCAAAAATAGAGTGATGCGCATTGGTAGAATCTCCAGGCGCATTATTTGGTGCAACTGAAGCTTCACTTGGTGCGCTATTTTCAAAGCTTTGCGCAACTGATGTAGATGGATTTCCTTGAGTTGATGCATTCTGATTTTGTGTATGCGCAGTTGGAATGTGCGCACCTATCTCAATAGACTCAACAGAATCATCAGCAACATTAGGAGCCGAATGTGGCTCAAGGAGAGAATGTTCATCAAATGTAACATGTTTAGCATACCCAACAAAAATACCTTCATCCGCTTTGGCATCGAATTTACCTCTATGTTCGTTTCCGTTGTAGAGGATATAGCATTCGCAGCCAAAGATCTTGAAGAAAGCGATGTTGGGAGTTCTACCACGCCAAAGTTCATAAGGGGTCTTGTTATGGCGCTTGTTGATGAGGGAACGATTTTGAGTAAAGCATGTTGTGCTGATAGCTTCTTCCCAAAAGTACTTAGGCAATTTAGCTTCTGCTATCATCGTCTTCCCTGCTTCTATCAACGTTCTATTTTTCCTTTCCACAACACCATTTTGTTGAGGAACTCCAGCGGTTGAGAAGTTGTGATCTATCCCATGATCGTCGCAATATCAAGCAACACTGTTGTTCTTGAATTCTGTTCCATTGTCGGATCGAACACTAACGATGTCATCTTATTTTTGGGTTTGGAGCAGTCTGAATAGAGTGGTGAGAATGTCATAACAATCGTCTTTTGAGATCATCATTTCCACCCATATGTATCTTGAATAATCATACACCACAACCAAAGTATATTTGTTTCTTTTAATGCTCGCAGTGGTAACTGTCCGAAATAGATCAATGTGTAGCAGTTGCAAACATTTTGAAGTTGAGGGATTTGTCTTGCTGGAGAAAGACTGCTTTGATTGTTTGCCTAGTTGACAAGCTGCGCATTTGTTGTCATGATGATCAGCAACCTTGGGAAGTCCTTTGACAAGATTATCCCTGCTGAGTTTTGATAGACATTTGAAGTTCAAGTAACTCATGCGCTTGTGCCATAGCCAACTATTTTCGCTCACACTTTTCGCTACAAAACAAAGATTAGTACTAGAGTTCATACTATGGAAATCAATAATATAAATATTTGTCTTACGATATCCCGTGAGTAGTATAGCTCCAGTTTTTCCATTCTTGATAAGACATTGCGTTGAAGTGAAATGACATTCTAATCCTTTGTCGCAAAATTGAGATATGGATAATAAGTTGTGCTTGAGTCCTTCAACGAGAGAGACTCTTTCAATGCACACTTTGTCTTTCTTGAGTTTTCCATATGCAACAACTTGACATTTGTTATTATCACTAAATGTTACTGAGGGACCTCTTTCTTCATGAACATCTTCATGTAAGGATTCATCTCCAGTCATGTGTCGTGAGCACCCACTGTCGAGAATCCATTCATACGTTCTAGCTTTAGAAGATCCAGCCATGAAGCAAAGAACCTGAAATATAGACATTTAAGCAGGTCCCCTTTATTCCTTTTGGGTCCTAGAGTTAGCAACTTTTGATGACCCACTCTTGCTTGACCTTAGGATTTTTAAGTCCTTTGGCATTGGGAGTGAATCTCAAAAGGCATTCCACGGCTTTGTGTCCAAAACAATTACATATTGAACAATGATGAAAGCCACCAATCACATGAGTTTTTACAAACTCTTTACTTTTCTTTGGGATAGCATTCTTCTTTGGGTCAGATGAGCCAGCCTTAAAAAAATCTTTCTTTTGAAATTTTGGATCACTTTTTCTAGTAGGGCGCATACGGCTAGGATGCGCATGGCTCCCAGGCGCATAATGCGTACTAGTAGAAGGAGCGCGCTTTGTTTCAAGAATGATTTTGCTAGGAGATAGTTCATCTGTAGCTACTTCCTTCTCCTTAGCTTTTCCAAATTGTTTCGTTGGGTAGACATAATGGAATGTTTGTCTCTTGACTTTTTCCTATCCAGACCCATTGAAATAGAATGTTTTTCCTTGGGAATTTCATGAGTTTACTGAGGTGTAAATTCACTGTCTCTTTCAGCGCAAACCTCACACTTAAAGTTGTCACTAGTTGATGAGAATCCCAAGCCACTTTTATCACCACAGGCTTTTTGGGACTCAAAGATACTTTCCATAGTGACACGAGAATTGGACCACTCATTTGTAATCTTTTGAAGATCAGTAATTTGAGCAACCAATTCATCATTTTGAACTTTAAGTAATGAGTTCTATTCCGTTAGAAAAGTGTTTTTAACACTAAGAGGAGTCATGCTCTTTATCTGCTCCTTAAGGAGGGTGAGTTCAGATTTTAGAAGAGATTTATCGGTCTTAAGCTGGGAAATTTCTTCACATGATAGTGCTAAAGCTTCCTTCATTTTGACAAATTTACTTATTACCTTTTCAGCTTCTGAGAACAATTTCTCTTGCTTGGCAATATCCTCATCATGAGAGATTACAAAGATTGGTTCAACTTGAGGTCTGATGTAGTTGCCTTTTCTGAGCTTGCTTCGTGCGCTCAGATCACATCTAGCAAATAACAATCCACCATCGCATTGAGTTGGAGTAATAAATCCTTGTTCAACAAGCTCGCTGATGGTTGGTCCTTTCTTCTTTTTCACATCTTGAAAACCTGCTGATTTCTTGATAGGTTTATTCACGACATTCATATCAGGAATATCCTTTGAGCAGTCATCATCGGAATCATAAGTATCGACTTCATCATCATTTGCCATCAAGCACATGAGCCAATCATCAGAATCTTCATCGCTCTCTTCAGAGTCTGTTTCGATCCAGGTGTTATGCTCATTTGCTGGTGATTCTTCTTCAGCAATCATTCCCTTGTGACGATTGGGTCTGGAAGAGAATTTGGGAGTATTGCTGCTCTTCTTCTGCATATATTCAAATTTCAGAATTGGGCAGCTTGAGGCAAAGTGTCCTAGTTTCCTGCAATTAAAACATACAAGGTCTTCTTTCCTTTTTGAGTCGCTGCTCCTCGTGAACTTTGGAGGAGCTCTGCTTGTAGATCCTTGAAATTTGCTGGAGGAGTTGGGTTTTGAGAACTTTCTGAATTTCTGAAATTTCTTCACAAATAAAGCGAAGTCTTCTTCATCCATATCTAATAGCTCAGAGGTAGAAATTTTGGGGTCGGAACTTTTCTAATCATGAACTGGCGCAGGCGCAGATGCATGCGCTTCCTCTCTATGTCACCATAGCAATGGATTTTGATTTTCCTTCAGTTTCACTTATACGCTGAAGTTTGAGTTCATAAACTTTCTCGCGTAAAGATTTCTAAGTGTCCACACATCCAAAGTTCCAACATCTTCAAGAGCGCTAGATTTATGTAGGTATCTCGATCCAAAGCAGCAAGGAAATTTGTATTTAATTCCTTATTAGAGAATTTCTTTCCAAGTGAAATACAGAGGTTTATGATTTCACAGTAACGTTCATAAGTCTGTCTTAGGGTTTCACCGGGGAGTTGAGAGAAATTATTGAATCTCTTTTGTACTTCGTATCTCTTGTTTTCTTTGCACACAGTGTCTCCTTCGATATGCTCTTCGATAGCATCCCATAATTCATTTGCAGTAGCACAATGCATGACTTGTTGTTTCATAGCCGTGCTTAGAGTGCTAAGAAGAATGTTTCTAGCTTTCCCATCATTTGCAACTCTTCTAGTTTCTTCTTCATTCCATTCTTCCTTTGGTTTCAGAATGGATGGTTGAGCAGCGTTGGTGCGTGGATTAGGATTCGCCTTCATTAGAATATAAGGTTCATAAACTACGGTGTCATGGAGCCTTTCATCAATTGAGTTAAGATGGGTCAGGATGCTGAATTTCCATACGTCAAAATGATCTTCATCAAAGACTGGAACATGTGTGTAGTTAGCAGTTGCCATAGGTTTTGTGTTTGCCATATCGAATCGGCACCCAAGCTATTAAGCTTGAAAAACATAAATGTTTTATAAAGGTGTTTTCTCTGATACCACTTGTTGGTCCCAAAGGGGAAACAAGGGTATGAAAAATGCTAGACGGGGGGTGAATAGCACTCCGATTGTAACCCGTCTCGAATTTGAAGCCACCAACAATATTGCTGAGTATGAAGCATGTATAGCAGGGCTAGAAGCGGCCCTAGAAGGAAATGTCACAGATCTGTAAGTATTTGGTGATTCTCTGCTCCTTATCAATCAGACATCTGGCAAATGGAAAATCCAAGACTCGACTCTCCAACAGTATGGTCAGCACCTCGAGGAGTTAGTTGAACAGTTTCAAGATATCACATTCAATTATTTGCCAAGGGACAAGAACCGCTTTGCCAATGCACTAGCCACCATAGCCTCACTGGTCGAAATGCCCAAAGGAAAAATGGTGAAACCCTTCAAAATTTCAAGAAGGACTAGTCCAGCATATTGAATGAACATTGAGATCAACGAAGTCCAAACAAGCCCCCCGTGGTACACAGACATCATGAATTTCCTCAAAGACGGCACCTTCCCTGAGAACAGCAATGGGAAATCTCGAGTGGCATTACAAAAGCTAGCATCGAGATATGTGTTGATTGGGAACCGGGTCTATAAGAGACATCATGAAGGGATCAATCTCTTATGTGAAAATGAGACCGAAGCTCAAGAGATAATGCATGAAGTCCACGAAGGCGAGTGTGGACCCCACATGAATGGGATCATGTTAGCCAAAAAGATACTCCGTATTGGCTACTATTGGACCACCATGGAAAGAGACTGCATCGAGAAAGTCAAGAAGTGCGCCAGGTGCCAATTCCATGCCAATTTGCAGCATGCTCCACCTTTGAGACTGTACAACATGACTACACCATGGCCATTCTCTTGTTGGGGCATAGATATCATCGGCAAAGTCCATCATACTGGAAACAATGGACAATCATTCATTCTAGTGGCTGTGGATTATTTCACAAAATGGATCGAAGCACAAGCTTACCTGTAGACACCCCGCCTTGGACCGCTCACCCCGATTGCACATTTGATTTTGTGTTTCTCCTTATTTTAAGTGTTTCTCTTTAGTTTCTGTTACTTCCGTTAAGTTCCTGACTGGCCTCATTAAGTCTAGGGACTAAACTGAATAACAGGGCTGACTTTCTAGTCAATTCTTTCAAAAAGGCCATCTCTGAGTCGCGCACCTCCGACCATAGGAGCCAGAAGCGCGCGCCTTCCGCCCCCGAGGTAGGAAGCGCGCGCCTCTGGGCGTCAGTTACAGATTTCTGTCCAAGAATCCCTCATTTGCTCATTTTACATGATTTTGCCCGGGAAAGATTTCTTTGTGACCCGCAGCAAAAACATCACTTTTACACCTATATAAACCCTTCTAATTCACCATTGAAGAGGAGGATTTTTGATCATTAAGAAAACTCTACACAAAATATACTTGCAAGGCATTCTCCAAGAAACTCTCTTTGAAGTTCTTTGAAGTATAGGTAACAAGACTACTCTTTTCTCTCCTTCTTACCTCATCTCTCCTCTCTTTCTTCTACTTTAATCAAAAGTGCAATCACCCAAACATTTTGGGACATGACACCAAAGATTACTTCATATCATTGAAGGTAGTCAATGAGTTATCTCCCTACATTTCAAACACCCCTTTTTAAAACCCCCTTTAATTATAATCAAGAATAAGAAGAACATTTTATTATCATGTAGACTTTGATCAAGCAAGACCAACTTTAGTTGGGCGAGATGGGTGTTTAAGTACTTCCCATCTCGTAACCTAACCCCCGAACCTCATCAACAAGAATCTCTGTTTTCGTAATCAAACTTAGGCTATACATTAGGTTTTTCTTATGTTCCTCTAAAACATAGGTGGCGACTCTAAAACACAAATAGATCCTAGGACAACTCGCGCGCTCTAGCCAAGCCGTGGGCCCCTCCCGGGGTATCTACAGTGGCGACTCTGCTGGGTAAGTTTGAGGGTTAAACTTGCGTTTCTGATCAAAGTCTACATTTTTCTGGGCATTCTGGTTCCTGATGGGGGAAGCGTGCGCCTATGGCCTTCCTGGCCTAAGGCGCGCGCGACCCACATCAAGGACCAGAGTCACCCGCTTCTTAATGTTCTTCATATTATTCTTCTTTCTTCTACACTAATCATTTCTGTAGGGGTCACAATGTATATTCAGGACCAGGGCAATCCTTTGAGCCCAATGTCTGACAGTCTAACAGGTTTGCCCAGAAGCGGGCGCCTCCCATAGGCACTACGCCATGCGCGCGCTTCCCGCAACACAGGCCAGAGGCGCACGCTTCTGGGTGGTTTTCCAGAACAGGGACAGTTTCAGAACAGGGCAGAATGATTGGGGTGTGGGCACAGTTGCCTTCATCAAGGCTTAAATTGGACCTTTGGACTGTTTTACTTTCGTGTTTTGTTTTATCGGTTACACGGGTGATTCGAGAGTTGTAATTTATGTGCTTATTTGATTTTCTTCCATAAAAAAAAGTAAAAAAATGTTTTCTCACATGTTGGACCTCACACTACATGCACATATTCTTATCAATTGCTCACTACCGAGTCGCACAAGTTCATAACCCCAAACCCGTCGAGGCCCGTCCTAGGAAGTTTCAAGCTCCACCCGACCTTGACTCTTCCAAAGCGGTAAACCTCAGCCCGTGGCGTAGTTCATGACTACATGCTGGGGGTGACCTTAAGCCTCTCATTAGCCGAGCAGAAGCCAATACAATTATAGTTAGGGTCTAACACTCTGTGACTAAGTCGGTTTTCATGTGTCAAGATTTCCCTAAACTAATGTCTTCAAAACATACATGCCAAGTGGTTATTATAGACGAAAATAAAAATCCGTCCCGCATGTATGCTTTACTACATTAATTTAGTTTAATCCCGACATGTGTAGGATTCACAAGCATAATGGAATCCAATGAGTATATGGGACCGCGAGAAGGTCTATAAACTAGTGTGACGATTCCATTATTTTCTTAGAAACTCAAAAGGGACCCCGTCCCTCTGATTTATATAAAAAAAAAAGTCTTTTTTTATGTGTTACTCAAGACTGACAAGGGCCTCTTCTGTAATATAGGTTCAATTGGTACTTACCATGTCTACCGGGATTCATCGAATCGGTTAGTTCGTGAAGTGATTGCTCCAACAGCTCCATCAGCGACCATGACCGACAGCAGCAACACCATGTCCATCGAACAACTCTCAGCTATGGTCCAAGTGCTCCAAGAACAAGTCTCCACTCTTAACAAAGAGTCCCAAAACAAGGATGATCTTTGGCAATCCCATCTTGAAAATCAAAGGGAGGCCCACGAGGCCGAAATGGAGCTAATGAAAGAGAAGCTCACCAAGCTTGCCAAGGGTAAAGACAAGAAAGGTAATGACGAGTCCAAATGGACCAAGGGTTTGTTTGAAAGCCCCTATGTCAGTGCCCACACCAAGAAAATGGGGGAACCGAGCACCAAGAACAATGAGAACAAGATGGTTGATTCAATTATGGCCTACATAGATCAACGTTTTAACGGCCTCAACTTGGGGAAAAGTCCCGACACGAGCCTTTATCAGTCCTCCATTCTCATGAGCACCATGGCCGCTCTCCCCGAAAAGTTCAAGATGCCCGACATCAGTAAGTTCAAGGGCAACTCTTGACCCATGGCACACATTGAGACTTACATATGGGCTATAGTTCCAAAGAAGGCCTCTCCTAAAGTTATGGAACAATGCTTCCCTCTTACTCTCGAGGGGACCGCAAAGGATTGGTATGCAACTCTCCCGCTCACAGTACGTCTTGATTGGGACGCCGCTATGCTTTCTTTCAAGAGTCAATACCAAGGCAACACCACTCATCACCCGACCAAGAAAGAGCTCGAGAACACCACTCAAAGGGACAATGAGTCCTTTATTGATTTTACAAGAAGGTGGAATGACAAACTTGCAGAAATTGTCGAGAGGCCTAACACTAAGTAGCAAATGGACATCTTCCTCAAGTGTCTAAAGATTGAGCTCCGCACCCACCTAAGTGGGGCTTGCTATGCGGATTTCTCTCAAATGTATGAGGTGGGGGTCCGAATGGATGATTTGCTCAAGGAGATCAAGAAAAGTGCTCCTAGCTTCCGATACAAGGCCGCCTCTAACTCAAACAAAGAGGCTTCGGTTAATGGCGTCACTACCGACAAGGGGAATTACAAAAGGGTTCCTCCTCCATAAGGCAAGAAATTCCAAGATGATCGTGTCTACACTCCTCTCCAAGGCATGAGTATCACCAAGGCCTTCGAAGCTCTCAAGGCCAAAGGTCAAGTTACTCCTCTCTAAGGGTACAAACCCAAGACGGTGCGTCCCAACCATGCCCACCACAAGCATTGTGACTACCACCAACATAGTGGCCACACCACCGAGGAATGCTTTATCCTCCGCAATGTCATCCAAGATCTCATAGACAAGAAAGAGTTCATAGTGCCTAGTGGTGATGATGTCAATGTAATAGAGTTAGGAGAGTTTGAGGAGACCACTTATTTGATCCCAATTGTGAATAAGGGCTCCAATGTTATGAATGCAATTGATAATTCTTGCTACGTTGTGACTTACGATGAGGTGATGAGGGAGGTCTTAGAGAATAGGAAAAAGAAGCAAAATGGGAACGTCAACATGCTAACTCGATCCGGATGAGTCATAGCAAACAACCCCACTACTTCAGCAATCTCGATGACACATCAGTCTCTCCTGATACAACTCCCGAGGACCTCACTGCAATGATAGGCCACATCCATTTTGGCAATGTCATCACTTTTGCCGACATGGACCTTCCACCATTTGGGTCCGATCATAATGAGGCCATCTATCTTAAAGTAAGAGCAAGGGGGAGACTATTTCAAGAGTCTTGGTTGACGGTGGTTCCACACTCAACCTAATGCCCGGCCGAATCATTGGCATACTGGGGCTTAAGAGTTCAACTTGCTCTTAGGCCGACCGTGGATACATAGTTCCAACGCCGTCCCTTCAACTCTCCATCAATGTGTCAAGTTCAGAAATGGAGATGAAATAGTGACCGTCATGGCAGAAAACGTCACTATCCACAGAAAAGGGGAACCCGTTCATCAAGTACAGTATAGGTTAGTTAGCCGACTCTACCCTCTCCGGCGTCTCAATCAACGCCACTGACAAAGAATGGGGGAACGGATCATGGACCCTCGGCAATCGCAAAGTCCTCCATATGATGAGGAATATGAATTACTTCCCTGGTTTAGGCCTAGGGAAATATCAACAAGGGACAATGCTGTTGGTAGTGGTGCCCTAGGCACGTTTAATAAACGTTGTAATTGTTATCATTTATTTCATATCAATAAAGAGATGTTTTGATTATTATTGTTGTTCATGTTTACTTATAATAATCTCCGTCCCTAGTACTTGTTAAGCACTAGTATAAAGGCTAAATGATCATAGGATGATCATGTTAGATTTATGGGTACTTGTTTGGAACAAGGTACTGGACATGACCCGCTCTATGAGATTTATGTCATGGTCTATGTCATACATATATCTCATATTAGTTATGTCATTTGAATCCTTAGACATGAAGTTATTATAGTCTTCCACTTGATGAACATTATGTTTGACATATTCAAACGCTACTTTTAACCGAGTGGTTATAAAGGGTATGATTGGCATAATCGGATTCACGTAGGGAAGAATAATAAGCCAAATGGATTTGTCCCTCTTCGGAGAGATATCAAGCTTGGGCCTCTCGTAGGAATGATGTTGATGAAATGTTCGGCCGGACTCAAATGAATTGATTGGATCAATGTCATTTGGATTATCAACATATTCGGAATCGAGAAAGTATTGAACAAAACAAGTTGACTCTTTGACCATGACTTATGTTCAATGATATCGTGGACAAAAGGATTATGACATTTTCTAAGAGGAATGCGAACTTGTATCTAGTTATACTATTTGGGTAGGTATGACGGTTTGCTAGAACCTAATCATATCTTATGGGATCATGTTTGAGCCCATTGCCAACTTAGTATAATCCTAGAGGGTCACACACAATAGAACGAATCTTTAAAAGGACTACATTGGAATTTTGGAAATTCTGGACATCCTGGGAAGTGGGCGACCGCACAGTATGGACTGGGCGGCCGCACAATTATCTTAGTTTTGTACCAGTTTTGCTTCAGATAGTTGTGCGACCGCACAGAGGGTTTTGGGCGGCCGCACAGTGCTGTCGGGTGGCAGATTCCTAATTTGATTAGGAAACGAATTTTGGACGGATTTTGACACAAGTTTCCTATTTGGAATAGGTCATACTTGTGTATAAAAGACCAAATTCGGCCAGCACTCAAAGCCAATGATTTAGTGAGTCTCAAAGAGTTTGAGAGAGGGTTTATTTTGTTCTAAGACATTCTTGGTTGAAGAACAAAATAATACACAAAATAAATTCCATATAGTTCTTTTGATTGTGAAAAAGTGTTTCACAATTTGGTCTAGCAACCAAGATCAAAGAAGCTCCTTTGATATTCGTTCGAAGTGTGGATACCGCTAGAGGGTGAAAATCATCATCTTCAAAGTTCGTGTTCAAGCTTTGTGATCGCGATCAAGTCTTCAAACCTCCACCAAAGACCAAGAGAATTTGATAGCCATCAAGGGTTAGTTTACTCCTTTATTCTTATGTTGTATTTGATTTAATCGTATGAACGGATCCATGGCTTTGGGTTTCAAAATTTTAAATGCTAAATTCCGCTGCGCATGTTTGATCGAAACCCAACAGTGGTATCAGAGCCCCGTTCACGTTGATTATTTCAATACCTAGATCATGTTATGTGTATATAAATTGTTTATGTGCCCTGCATGATACGAATATTGGAATATGTGATATATATGTGTTATGTGATTTTATGTGGTTTATTGTTTTACAACTTTAATCGCACGATTCAATCGCAATAAATAAATTATGGTGGATTCAGAATTGTTGGTTATTAATTTTTGATTGGATCAAAGTTTTAATAATCGGGGAAAAACAATTTTGAGACAAAATTTTCGAACTTAAAATTCTGCACATTCTGATTGAACTGGGCGACCGCACGGAAGATATTGGGCGGCCGCACGGTTTTTGGGCGACCGCACAGGTAATTTGGGCGGCCGCACGCCAAGATCAGAATGTCTGATTTTGCTCAAAAAATCAGAATTTGGAATTTTCGAGAGGTTCAACAGAACCAATAACAGAACCAATCCAGACCTGCTGATCTGGAATGGGTTTTGGGTAGTTGGTTTGTGAGTGGATCTTGGGGTTTGATTTTCCTATTTGTTTTAGTCTTGTGATTCTAAGATTGGTTCAAGGTTTGGATGGCTAATCTGCGTTCATCGAGATTGTGTTTCCCAAACTTGATCGCAATCAAAGTTTCAAAGATGAAACGAAGTTAGAATTATGAAGAGTTCATAATTGCTAAAATTGAGAAACAAAGTTCTTGATTCAAAGTTTGGAGATCCATGTGGAATTGTGAATGCAATTGGCCTACGTTCATCGAGACCATCTATTGCTTAGTTTCGGCCACATGGACTACTTTCTTGGTTTCTTGAATTAGTGCGGGATTGTGGTTGCCTAATGGCTTAGTTCGACCGCACTTCTTGTTGTCTTGATTCGGAAATAATAACCGAAGTTGAAATAGTCTCATCCTCATAATTATAGAGAAACTAATGACACATAAATATCATGCTTAAATTAATGAGATTAATTTAGTGGCTAAACTTGATGTGTAACATGTTTATATTATGTGCTCATAAATGTGTTATATGCTACATGTGATGAACCTTCAAAGAAAGTTTTAAGTCTTTTATTGCCATGCTATGATTAAAACACTTGTTAGTACATGAGTGATTTTAATGTAGATTCGCCCTAGCGAGGTGCATTAAATTTATTTATGTATGAGCAAGATAGATAATGTGGGCACGCCCTAGCGGGACACATTAACTATGCGTTTAAAATAGTTAGACTTAATTGGGCGTCAAAACAGTTTTGGGCCTAGGCAAAGATGAGGTTTAACATGCTTTTTGAAATTGGATTTCTTAAAGAATCTCATAAAAGGAACTAAGAGTCATATGAGATATGATTGACAAGAGTTGTCTACCTAATTAATTTGATTTTGTGTAATCCGCCTTAGCGGACTTGAAATTAAATTAAAGTTGGATCTTAGCCCAATTAAATTATATTATACATTGGATGTATATGAAGGTTATATAATTTAGTGGGAGTATTTTGTTTGAAAAATACACTATTTATCTCTTTAATGAAAATCGGTACTTATTAAATTTTGGAAATTTTTTGCATATTTGTAGATAATGACTAATAACACACAATCAATGTCGTTGCGATCGATCCTTGAGAAGGATAAGCTCGAAGAGAATGGTACCAACTTTATGGATTGGATCCGTAGCATAAGAATTGTTCTTAGGCAAGAAGATAAGTTGTACATTCTCGATGGGCCTCTCCCCGCTGAACCACCGCCTACTGCCCCTAGGGTAGAAAGAGACAATTACAAGAAACATCGTAATGATTCTAGAGATGTAAGTTGTCTCATGCTTGCTGCTATGTGTTCAAAACTCCAACAAAGTTTAGAACATTTGGAAGCCTATGAGATAGGCGTGGAGTTGAGAACCATGTTTCAAGAGCAAGCTAGGCAAAAGAGGTACAAGACCATTGTTGCATTCACTACTAGTAAAATGAATGAAGGGCAACAAGTGAGTCCTCACTTTCTTAAAATGAAAGGTTATGTAGAGCACCTTGAGAAACTTGGCTATCCAATCCCATTGGAGCTAGCCACGGATCTCATTCTTAATTCATTGCCTAAAAGTTATAATCAGTTTGTAATGAATTATAACATGCATGGAATGGATAAGAATCTCTCTGAGTTGCATGGGATGCTCAAAACTGCAGAGATGAAAATTGTGGAGAAAGGTTCTCCCGTGCTCTTGGTTCATGATGGGAAGAAGGCTGGTGCCAAAGGAAAGGGTAAGGCAAAAGTTGTCAAACCCAAAATAAGCAAGGCAAAGGTTGCCAAGGCTTCTGAGGCAAAACCTGATTCACAAAAGGATGCAATCTGTTTCCATTGTCAAGAAATTGGTCATTGGAAACGTAATTGCAAGGCTTTCTTGGAAGAGCAAAAGAAGAAGAAGAGCAGCAAGGCTGCGTCGACTTCAGGTATCTATATGATAGATATTCTCCTTTCTACCACTGATTCTTGGGTATTGGATACCGGATGTGGTTCTCACATTTGTCTAAATGTGCAGGGACTAAAGAATAGGAGACTGCTTAAAGAAGGTGAAGTAGATCTACGCGTGGGGAATGGAGCAAGATTTGCTGCATTAGCCGTAGGGACTTATGAAGTCACTTTACCTTCCGGATTAATTCTTGTTTTGAACAATTGTTATTATGTTCCGGATTTAAGCAGAAATATTATTTCAATTTCTTGTTTGGATAATGAAGGTTTTAAGTTTCTTATTGAGAATAAGAAATTTTCTATTTATTTAAATGATGTGCTTTATGGTATTGCTAATTCATTTAATGGCCTTTATATCTTGGATGTCAAGAATGAAAATAATGTCTATCATGTAAATAAGAAATCTAAACCTAATGATGTAAATCATACTTATTTGTGGCATTGCCGTCTTGGTCATATTAATGAGAAGCGTATCTCAAAACTCCATGGGGACGGACTTTTAGGTTCATGTGACCTCGAGTCATATGATACTTGTGAGTCGTGTCTTCTTGGAAAAATGACTAAGACACCTTTTACCAAGCTAGGTGAAAGGGCAAGCGACTTATTGGGGTTGATACATTCCGATGTATGCGGACCATTAAGTAGCAATGCTAGGGGAGGATTTCAATACTTCATAACCTTCACTGATGATTATAGTAGATTTGGGTATGTTTACCTAATGAAACATAAAAGTGAAGCATTTGAGATATTTAGAATATTTCAAAATGAAGTAGAAAAACAACTTGGCAAAAGTATAAAGGCACTTCGATCAGATCGAGGTGGTGAATACTTGAGCCAAGAATTTGATGATCATCTAAAGAATTGTGGAATAGTTTCACAATTGACTCCGCCCGGAACACCACAATGGAATGGTGTGTATGAGAGGAGAAATCGGACTTTGTTAGACATGGTTCGATCAATGATGAGTCAAGTTGATCTTCCAATATCCTTTTGGGGTTACGCCCTAGAAACCGCTGCTTTCACATTAAATCAAGTTCCAACTAAATCGGTTCCAAAGACTCCATATGAGATGTGGAGTGGAAAGAAACCCAGTGTATCTTTCATGAGGATTTGGGGTTGCGAAGTTTATGTCAAGAGACTTATCTCTGAAAAACTAGCACACAAATCTGATAAATGTATTTTCGTGGGATATCCTAAGGAAACTAAAGGATATTACTTTTACAACCGAAAGGACAACAAAGTGTTTGTTGCCCGAACTGGTGTCTTTCTAGAGGAACAGTTTCTCTCCAAAGAAATCAGTGGGAGTAAAATAAACCTTGAAGAAATTCGAGACCCAGAAAATAACATTGAACCAATAGTGGAACAAGAACAAGAACCACAAGGAGTTGTGGAACCTGTTCAAAGTACACAAGCAACTCGCAGATCTAGTAGGTTACGATCCGAGCCCGAGAAATATGGATTTCTCGTAACGGATAGTAATGAGGTAGAAATCATTGAGAATGATGAACCGTCAACCTACCAAGAGGCGATGTCTTCTCCTGATTCGGACAAGTGGCTTGGAGCCATAGAATCCGAATTGCAATCCATGCAAGACAATCAAGTTTGGAATTTGATTGATGCGCCCGAAGGTGTAAAAACCATAGGATGCAAATGGGTCTTCAAGAAGAAGACTGACATGGATGGGAAGGCCCTTTGTTAGCGGGTCCGCAACATTGTCATCAGTAGGTACTCTGCATATATTTACGTCTCCCCTATCAACGATCTCTCGAATGATATGAAAACGCCTAAGTATGTGTTTGGATTTCTGATGTGCTCTTGGTTCCTTTGCTTGAGCAATAGCACCATTATTATCGCAATAAAGGTCTATTAGATTAGCAATACTAGGAACCACTTCAAGTTCAGTTATGAACTTCTTAATCCAAACAGCTTCCTTTGCAGCATCCGATGCAGCAATATACTCAGCTTCTGTTGTAGAATCAGCGGTTGTACTTTGCTTGGAACTCTTCCAGCTTACAGCTCCACCATTTAACATAAACACAAAACCCAATTGCGATCGGCTATCATCTTTGTCGGTTTGGAAGCTTGCATCCGTGTAAGCATTTACAACGAGATCATCTTCCATTCCTCCATAGACCAAAAACGAGTCTTTAGTCCTTCTCAAGTACTTAAGAATCGCTTTTACGGCTATCCAGTGATTTTCGCCAGGGTCGGATTGGTATCTACTTGTCATGCTCAAAGTATAAGATACATCCGGCCTAGTACAAATCATGGCATACATGATGGACCCAATTGTCGAAGCATATGGAACATCATTCATTTTCTCACGCTCATCTTTTGTCTTAGGACATTGAGTCTTGCTCAGAGAAACTCCATGTAACACGGGCAAGGTTCCTCTCTTAGAATTTTCCATACGGAATCTTCTAATGACCTTGTCAATGTATGTACTTTGGCTTAAACCAAGTAGCCTCCTTGATATATCTCTATAGATCTTAATGCCAAGAATATAAGCGGCTTCACCCATATATTTCATTGCGAAGCACTTTCCTAACCAAGTCTTCACAGACTGAAGTGTAGGAATGTCGTTTCCAATGAGTAATATGTCATCCACGTATAAAATAAGGAATAGCACTATGCTCCCACTAATATTCTTGTATACATAAGGCTCATCTTCGTTCTTGATGAAGCCAAACTCTTTGACCGATTCATCAAAACGGAGATTCCAACTCCTTGAAGCTTGCTTCAATCCATAGATGGATCTTTGCAATTTGCATACCTTATAATCTTGTTCAAAACCTTCTGGTTGTGTCATATACACATCCTCTTGGAGTTTTCCATTTAGGAAAGAGGTTTTGACGTCCATCTGCCATATTTCATAGTCATGATATGCGGCAATGGCAAGCAAAATTCTTATAGACTTGATCATTGTTACGGGTGAAAAGGTCTCATCATAGTCAATACCATGAACTTGCCTATAACCTTTCGCTACAAGCCTAGCTTTGTAAGTATGCACCTTCCCATCCATGTCAGTCTTCTTCTTGAAGACCCATTTGCATCCTATGGTTTTTACACCTTCGGGCGTATCAATCAAATTCCAAACTTGATTGTCTTGCATGGATTGCAATTCGGATTCCATGGCTCCAAGCCACTTGTCCGAATCAGGAGAGGACATCGCCTCTTGGTAGGTTGACGGTTCATCATTCTCAATGATTTCTACCTCATTACTATCCGTTACGAGAAATCCATATCTCTCGGGCTCGGATCGTAACCTACTAGATCTGCGAGATGCTTGTGTATTTTGAACAGGTTCCACAACTCCTTGTGGTTCTTGTTCTTGTTCCACTATTGGTTCAATGTTATTTTCTGGGTCTCGAATTTCTTCAAGATTTATTTTACTCCCACTGATTTCTTTGGAGAGAAACTCTTTCTCTAGAAAGACACCAGTTCGGGCAACAAACACTTTGTTGTCCTCTCGGTTGTAAAAGTAATATCCTTTAGTTTCCTTAGGATATCCCACGAAAATACATTTATCAGATTTGTGTGCTAGTTTGTCAGAGATAAGTCTCTTGACATAAACTTCGCAACCCCAAACCCTCATGAAAGATAAACTAGGTTTCTTTCCACTCCACATCTCATATGGAGTCTTTGGAACCGATTTAGTTGGAACTTGATTTAGTGTGAAAGCAGCGGTTTCTAGGGCGTAACCCCAAAAGGATATTGGAAGATCAACTTGACTCATCATTGATCGAACCATGTCTAACAAAGTCCGATTTCTCCTCTCAGACACACAATTCCATTGTGGTGTTCCGGGCGGAGTCAATTGTGAAACTATTCCACAATTCTTTAGATGATCATCAAATTCTTGGCTCAAGTATTCACCACCTCGATCTGATCGAAGTTCCTTTATACTTTTGCCAAGTTGTTTTTCTACTTCATTTTGAAATATTCTAAATATCTCGAATGCTTCACTTTTATGTTTCATTAGGTAAACATACCCAAATCTACTATAATCATCAGTGAAGGTTATGAAGTATTGAAATCCTCCCCTAGCATTGCTACTTAATGGTCCGCATACATCGGAATGTATCAACCCCAATAAGTCGCTTGCCCTCTCACCCAGCTTGGTAAAAGGTGTCTTAGTCATTTTTCCAAGAAGACACGACTCACAAGTGTCATATGACTCTAAGTCACATGAACCCAAAAGTCCGTCCCCATGGAGTTTTGAGATACGCTTCTCATTAATATGACCAAGACGGCAATGCCATAAATAAGTATGATTTACATTATTAGGTTTAGATTTCTTATTTACATGATAGACATTATTTTCATTCTTGACATCCAAGATATAAAGGCCATTAAATGAATTAGCAATACCATAAAGCACATCATTTAAATAAATAGAAAATTTCTTATTCTCAATAAGAAACTTAAAACCTTCATTATCCAAACAAGAAATTGAAATAATATTTCTGCTTAAATCCGGAACATAATAACAATTGTTCAAAACAAGAATTAATCCGGAAGGTAAAGTGACTTCATAAGTCCCTACGGCTAATGCAGCAACTCTTGCTCCATTCCCCACGCGTAGATCTACTTCACCTTCTTTAAGCAGTCTCCTATTCTTTAGTCCCTGCACATTTAGACAAATGTGAGAACCACATCCGGTATCCAATACCCAAGAATCAGTGGTAGAAAGGAGAATATCTATCATATAGATACCTGAAGTCGACGCAGCCTTGCTGCTCTTCTTCTTATTTTGCTCTTCCAAGAAAACCTTGCAATTACGTTTCCAATGACCAATTTCTTGACAATGGAAACAGATTGCATCCTTTTGTGAATCAGGTTTTGCCTCAGAAGCCTTGGCAACCTTTGCAACTCAGAGAGATTCTTATCCATTCCATGCATGTTATAATTCATCACAAACTGATTATAACTTTTAGGCAATGAATTAAGAATGAGATCCGTGGCTAACTCCAATGGGATTGGATAGCCAAGTTTCTCAAGGTGCTCTACATAACCTTTCATTTTAAGAAAGTGAGGACTCACTTGTTGTCCTTCATTCATCTTACAAGTAGTGAATGCAACAATGGTCTTGTACCTCTCTTGCCTAGCTTGCTCTTGAAACATGGTTCTCAACTCCACGCCTATCTCATAGGCTTCCAAATGTTCCAAACTTTGTTGGAGTTTTGAACACATAGCAGCAAGCATGAGACAACTTACATCTCTAGAATCATTACGATGTTTCTTGTAATTGTCTCTTTCTACCCTAGGGGCAGTAGGCGGTGGTTCAGCGGGGAGAGGCCCATCGAGAATGTACAACTTATCTTCTTGCCTAAGAACGATTCTTATGCTACGGATCCAATCCATAAAGTTAGTACCATTCTCTTCGAGCTTATCCTTCTCAAGGATCGATCGCAACGACATTGATTGAGTGTTATTAGTCATTATCTACAAATATGCAAAATTTCCAAAATTTAAGAAGTACCAATTTTTCAAAAATACTCCCACTAAATTACATAACCTTCTTATACATCCAATGTATAATATAATTTAAATGGGTTAAGATCCAACTTTAATTTAATTTCAAGTCCGCTAAGGCGGATTACACAAAATCAAACTAATTAGATAGACAACTCTTGTCAATCATATCTCATATGACTCTTAGTTCCTTTTATGAGATTCTTTAAGAAATCCAATTTCAAAAGGCATGTTAAACCTCATCTTTGCCTAGGCCCAAAACTGTTTTGACGCCCAATTAAGTCTAACCATTTTAAACGCATAGTTAATGTATCCCGATAGGGCGTGCCCACATTATCTATCTTGCTCATACATAAATAAATTTAAAGCACCTCGCTAGGGCGAATCTACATTAAAATCACTCATGTACTAACAAGTGTTTTAATCATGGCATGGCAATAAAAGACTTAAAACTTTCTTTGAAGGTTCATCACATATAGCATATAACACATTTATGAGCACATAATATAAACATGTTACACATCAAGTTTAGCCACTAAATTAATCTCCATTAATTTAAGCATAATATTTATGTGTCATTAGTTTCTCTATAATTATGAGGATGAGAATATTTGAACTTTGGTTATCATCTCCAAATCAAGACAACAAGAAGTGCGGTCGAACTAAGCCATTAGGCAACCACAATCCCGCACTAATTCAAGAAACCAAGAAAGTAGTCCATGTGGCCGAAACTAAGCAATAGATGGTCTCGATGAACGTAGGCCAATTGCATTCACAATTCCACATGGATCTCCAAACTTTGAATCAAGAATTTTGTTTCTCAATTTTAGCAATTATGAACTCTTCATAATTCTAACTTCGTTTTATCTTTGAAACTTTGATTGCGATCAATTTTGGGAAACACAATCTCGATGAACGTAGATTAGCCATCCAAACCTTGAACCAATTTTAGACTCACAAGATTAAAACAAATAGGAAATTTAAACCCAAGATCCACACCCAAGACCCAAGCTCTATCCCGCGCCAAACCCTAGGTCCGGCCGGGTCAAGGTATGGGTCCGGTCGGACGCTTCCGAAAATCAAAATTTTAAAGTTCCAAAATTTGTCTCAAAATTGTTTTTCCCGATTCAATAAGGATTTGGTGTTCTTGGTGATCCAATCACCATGATCAACAAAATCTTGAATAAACAATTTATTCTTGAATCCCTAGAATATCAAAACTTTGATCCAATCAAAAATTGATAATCCAAACAATTTTAAATCCAACATAATTTTTATTGCGATTGAATAGTGCGATTAAAGTTTCTAAAACAATAAACCACATAAAATCACAAAACACATAAACATCATATAATCCAATATTCATATCATGCTTGGCACATAAACAATTTATATACACACAACATGATCCAAGTATTGAATTAATCAACATGAACGGGGCTCTGATACCACTGTTGGGTTTCGTTGTAACATGCGCAGCGGAATAAATCATTTAAAATTTTAATGAAACCCAAAGCCATAGATCCATTCATGTGGTTAAGTCAAATACATATAAGATGAATATCAGAAAACTAACCCTTGATGATTTTGATCTCTAGCTTTTGAACTTGGTGGAGATTTTGAAACTTGATCAGGAACGCGAACCTTGAAGATGATGAGCTTCACCCTCTAGCGGTATCCACACCACGAACGGATATCAAGCAACTTCTTGATCTTGGTTGCTAGACCAAATTGTGAAACACACTTTCACAATTGCAAGAACTATATGGAATTATGAATATTCTTGTTCTTCACTTTTGGGATCTTAGAACAAGAAAATAACCTCTCAAAACCTTATGGAGGCACTCACAATAATCTTGCTAATGGCTGTAAAAAGGATCCTTAAATAGGTCCTAATCCTTAACCCTTAAGGACTTAGGAAACCTAAATCCCGTCACCAAATTAGGCAACAAAATATTCTGGCCGACATGACTGGCACGGTCGTGCTCACAATCTGGCACGGCCGTGCCATCTAGCCCGCGTGAATTTCAGCCGCCCATCTTGGCACGGTCGTGCTTGTTAATTGGCACGGTCGTGCCAAATGTGCCGAGAGGTTGCCTTGGTGAAATTTTGGCACGACCGTGCCACTTAAAGCGCACGACCGTGCCAGAGCCAAAAAGCTGATATTTTCCAAAATTCCAATTTAGTCCTTTACGATTCGTTCTATTTGTGTGTGACCCTCTAGGATTACACTAAGTTGGCAATGGGCTCAAATATGAACCCATAAGATATGATTAGGTTCTAGCAAACCGTCATATCTATCCAAATAGTGTAACTAGACACAATTTCGCATTCCTTTAGAATATGTCACAATCCCTTTGTCCACGATGTGATTGAACACAAGTCATGGTCAAACAGTCAACTTGTTTTGTTCAATACTTTCTCGATTCCGAATATGTTGATAATTCAAATGCCATTGATCCAATCAATCCATTTGAGTCCGGCCGAACATTTCATCAACATCATTCCTTCGAGGGGCCCAAGCTTGACATCTCTCCGTGGAGGGACAAATCCATTTAGCTTATTATTCTTCCCAACGGGAATCCGATTATGCCAATCATACCCTTTATAACTACCGTGTTAAGATAGCGTTTGAATATGTCAAACATAATGTTCATCAAGTGGAAGACTATAATAACTTCATGTCTAAGGATTCAAATGACATAACTAATATGAGATATATGTACGACATAGACCATGACATAAATCTCATACAGCGGGTCATGTCCAGTACCTTGTTCCAAACAAGTACCCATAAATCTAACATGATCATCCCATGATCATTTAGCCTTTATACTAGTGCTTAACAAGTACTAGGGACGGGATTATTATAAGTAAACATGAACAACAATAATAATCAAAACATCTCTTTATTGATATGAAATAAATGATAACAATTACAACGTTTATTAAACGTGCCTAGGGCACCACTACCAACAAAGACGTCCCGTACGTGATCTTTCCCGAGTTATGGGTTAACAGCAAGGGAATCAGAAAACCCGGCCTCGAAGTCTTTGCCGACTTGAGATTCAGAAGCACGAAGAGGAATCAACTCGTATGACACCCTTAGAATGGTGGGGGTAAGAAAGTGACTATAGAGTCCGAGACATAGATCATCGTGGGGGAAGAATTGACGGAGTTAGCCTCCATGTTCGAGGAATTTTCCATCGTGGACGAATGTCAGATCAATGCCATCTATGACATTGACATGAGAAGGGAAACTATATCCAGCCAAGATCAGAGCCAATCAACAACTGGTATTCTACAAATGGGCCCGTGGTATCCGAAGAATTCTTGGTCAACAAGATGGGTTGCATACCGCGCAAGGTTACAAAGGAAGACGTGTTCACATTCACTTTCGAGTTCGAGTGTGTTTCCGATACCCTCACCCAAGAGGATATGGAGGCCATAGCCGAGCGTGTGTTCCCCTTCTTTGTTAATGAAAAATTTGATCTTTCTGAGTACCCCGAGATTGCAAACATCATGAATGATGAATTAACTAAAAATGAATTTAATGAACTAGTTAATAAAGATTCAAATAATGATGAAATAGACCACGAAAACACAACATACCTAAATGAACTTGCTCAACAGGTCCGTAGTCGTGGCGAAAATGGTCCAGGGGATGACGAAGAATTGCATGTTGTTAATCTGGGTACCGACAAAGAGCCGAAAGAAACCAAGATCGGAAGCTTCTTCAAGGGGGAAGAGAAAGACATATTGACTACATTGCTCAGAGAGTTCGTGGATGTATTTTCATGGTCATACAAAGACATACCGGGTTTAGACAGAAAGGTCGCCGAGCACAGGATTCCGATCAGAGACGATGCTAAGCCGAAAAAACAGAAACTCAGAAAGATCAAGCCAGAATGGTCTTTACAAGTCAAAAAAGAGATAAAGAAGCTTCTCAGTGTGGGCTTCATCAAGGTTATTGAGTATCCAACGTGGCTCGCAAATGTCGTGACATTCAGAAAGGCTAACGGCAAGGTCCGCGTTTGTGTGGATTTCTGGGATTTAATTAAAGCTTCTCCAAAGGACGACTTTCCACTACCCAACATCGACATGCTCGTTGATTCCACTGCCGCCTACGAGGTCCGCTCCTTTGTGGATGGTTTTGATGGGTATAATCAGATTCTCATGGCCGAGGAGGATTAACACAAGACTGCTTTCACAACACCGTGGGGCACCTTTTGCTACACAGTCATGCCATTTGGGTTAAGAAACGCTGGGGCTGCTTATCTATTACAGACTTGTTCCACGACATGATTCACAAGGAAATTGAAGTCTATATGGACGACATGATCATCCATTCAAAAGGAACCGACGGTCAACATTTGATTGACCTCCGCAAGTTCTTTGAACGGCTTCGACAACATAAGATGAGGCTCAACCCCGCAAAGTGTACTTTTGGGGTTATCCGAGGAAAAGTTCTTGTCTACATGGTTACCGAGAGGGGAATTGAAGCAGATCCCTCAAAAATCAAGGCAATCATAGACATGCCTCCTCCCAAGACACAGAAAGAAATCAAAGGTTTCATGGGCAGACTTCAGTACATCAGTCGGTTTGTGTACCAGCTTACTTCCATGTGTGAGCCAATCTTCAAGCTACTCAAGAAGAATGTGGCTCTAGAATGGACCGACGCTTGCCAAGAAGCTTTCGACCAAGTAAAGCATTACTTGACATGACCTCCAGTCTTGGTTCCACCTCACAAGGAGAAGCGTCTCTTGCTCTACCTCATAGTGAATGATGAAGCCCTTGGGGCTATGCTAGCACAAGAGCAACGAGACTCCACAAAGGAGAATGCCATTTATTTTTTCAGTCGCCGATTTCAAGGAGGCGAAAAGAACTACTCAGTCTTGGAAAAATCATGTGCAGCACTGGTTTGGGTTACTCAAAAGCTTAAACATTACATGAAAGCCTTTCCAATCAAGCTAGTAGCAAAAGTGGACCCGCTCTGCTACATCTTCGAGAAGCCTTTCATGTCAACAAGGATAGCCAAATGGTACTTCATGCTCGAATCCATTAGGGGGAAGTGTTCAGTGATCAGCTTGCTGAATTTCCGTGTGATGAAGTGAAGGGGGAGGACTTACAGTTTCCCAATGAGCACTTGGTTTGTATTACAACCGAGGAAAATAAATGGCAACTTTTTTCGATGGCGTAGCCAATAAGTATGGTTATGGGATAGGAATGTTGCTTGTCGATCCAAAGGACATCTACACTCCAATCGCTATCTGTCTTGAATTCGAAGCTACCAACAACATTACCGAATATGATGCATGTATAGTGGGGCTAGAAGCAGCACTAGAAATAAATGTCACAGAACTAAAAGTATTCGGTGACTCCCTTCTCCTTATCAATAAGACATCGGGTAAATGGCGAATCCAAGACCCGACCCTCCAACAGTATGGTCAACACCTCGAGGAGTTAGCTGAACAGTTCTAAGATATCACGTTCAATTATTTGCCGAGGGACAAGAACCGCTTTGCCGATGCTTTAGCCACCATAGCCTTATTGGTTGAAATGCCCAAAGGAAAAATGGTGAAACCCTTCAAAATTTCAAGAAGGACTAGTCCAGCATACTACATGAACATTGAGGTCAATGAAGTCCAAGACAATCCCCCATGGTACACAGACATCATGAACTTTCTCAACAATGGCACTTTCCCTGAGAACAGCAATGGGAAATCTCGAATAGCATTACAAAAGCTAGCCGCCAGATATGTGTTGATTGGGAACCGAGTCTACAAGAGACATCATCAAGGGATCAATCACTTATGTGCAAATGAGACCAAAGCTCAAGAAATCATGCACGAAGTCCATGAAGGTGAGTATGGGCCCCACATGAATGGGATTATATTAGCCAAGAAGATACTCTGTATTGGCTACTATTGGACTACAATGGAAAGAGACTGCATTGAGAAAGTCAAGAAATGCGCCAAGTGCCAGTTCCATGCTAATCTGCAACATGCTCCACCTTCACAATTGTACAACATGACCACACCATGGCCGTTCTCTTGTTGGGGAATACACATCATCAGCAAAGTCCATCCTACGGGAAGCAACGGACAGTCATTCATTCTAGTGGCCGTGGATTACTTCACAAAGTGGGTCGAAGCACAAGCTTACCGAGTTTTCAACGCCAAGAAAGTGGCTGAGTTCGTGAAGAACAACATCATGTGTCGATATGGTATTCCTCATGAGATCATCTCCGACAATGGTTCTCACTTTGAGAAAGAAATGGATGAACTTTTGCTTAACTACAAAATCACCAAACACAAGTCATCCCCGTACCGTCCCCAAGCTAATGGAGCAGTCGAAGCAGCAAACAAGATAATTGAGGTCATCATACGGAAAATGGCTTTAACAGGAGGGGATTGGCTCGAGAAATTACCACTAGCATTGTGGGGCTATCGCACGTCAATACGGTCAGCAACGGGAGAAACTCCATACTCATTAGTTTATGGTTTTGAAGCCGTACTCCCAGTAGAACTCGAGGTTCCTTCTCTACGGGTCTTACTCGAGAACCAAGTCAACGAGGTTGATTGGATGCAAAGTAGATATGAGAAACTAGCCCTACTAGACAAAAAGAGGTTAAGAGCGTTTGAACGCACAAGGGCTTATCAACAAAGAATGGCAAGGGCTTTCAACAAAAAGGTGAAGCCTCGAAATATCAAAGTGAGAGATTTGGTCCTAAGACAGCATCCTCCCAATGCCATGAATCCCCTTGGGAAATGGGGACCCCGATGGATCAGTCCTTATGTGGTCAAAAAGATACTAAGCGGCGGTGCAGTCCGACTCGTAGACTTGGATGGTGATCAATTGCCAAAGAAGGTCAACCTTGACAAGCTCAAAAAGTTCTACGCTTAACAAATAAAGACCATAAAAAAAAAAAAAAAAAAAAAAAAAAAAAAAACGCTCGATAGGTTGAAAACCCGCAAGGGTGGCCTAGGCAAAAATTAGAGCAAGTGCAAAAAAGAAGCCCGCTAGATTGAAAACCCGAAAAGGCGGTCTAGGCAAAAAACAGGGTGCACAAAAAAAATAAAAAATAAAAATAAAAAATGGTCTTCATTGGTTTGAACTACGGAGACCTGAGCCTCTCTATGAGAGGAACATAGGCAACCATCGGGTGCGGTCTAAAACAATAATTTTTACCTAATCGGGTGCGGTCTAAAACAATAATTTTTATTCATCTCTCAAATCATTCTTGACATTACAACAACGGATCATGTTGAGCAATAAAAGACATTAAAACATTAAATCCTAACAAGTGGTTGTAGACACCCCGCCTTGGACCTCTCATGTCCCGATGGCATACACATTCTCCGTCTTCCTCTTTTTTGTTAAGTTTTGTTACTTTTCGTTAACTTTCGTTATTTTTCGTTAAGTTCTTGACTTACTCCGTTAGTCTCGGGCTTGACTAAGTGACAAGGTCAACCTTAAGTCTTTGTTTACTTATTTTTTGTTTACTTTCGTGGTGTTTGTTAAGTTTCTGACTGATTTCCTTAGTTTCGGGGCTTAACTGCATAATGGGGTTAACTTTTGGGCTAAAATATGGATTTTCTGAAGGTGGGACGTGCGCGCCTTATGCGGAAGCAAAGGTAGAAGATAATGGAAATGAGCTAATGTTTAGCTCCAAGGGTGTGGATCAGAATTTAGGGGTCAATTAGAGCCCAATCTTTGTTAACATGATTAGTTGGGCTTAAATAAGTGGGCCAAATGTTTGAGAAGTTTCTGGAATAATTTTGTTCGGCTATTATCTACGCAATGACAATCCATATGGTGAATATTTTCACGTTGGGTTGAAGATAAGGTTGTGATCTTTCATATGACTACTTATGGCATGTTTTTGGACAAGTACTTGAAGAGTTGTGGCTGTTTGAATCTGACTGTTCAGATTGGCCGAATTTACATTGTTTTCTTCACCTAGTTCTTATGTTTATTTTTCTTATCTCTTAATAATTAATGTCTAGTTTATCCTAACTTAGAAGGATGTTCCAAGAGTAGTATAAATACCCTACAAGACGTAGTTGTAAGGCATTGAGTGATTGAATAAAATTTTCCTTTGTGAGTTTGTGAACTTACTTCAATTCTTGCGAGAATTTTTCTTAAGCCGTGCGAGGTTTAAACCCCTTTCTTCCCTTGTGAGGACAGGCCCTAGTCTTGCGAGATTAGGTTTTTCTAGTTCTAGCTCTTGTTCCTTGCGAGGTTCTTGAGTTAGTCCATATCCTTTTCTTTTTATTCTGAAAATACACAAGTTTACGTATCAAATTGGTATCTAGAGCCCGGTTATAAACATCCTTCTTAACGTTGTTTAGTCCGTGGGAGTTGAGATGGCAAGTAGAGGCATTTTCCGTGATGATGAAGAGATGTGGAGTCCTTTGGAGGCATTAACAACATCGATGGAGAGCATGGATGCAATGATGCGTGAGTTGATTGATCTTAATCTCCGTAATGCAAGAGGGAGAAGTCGACATGATTCTAATTCAAATGATTCAAGAAGTCCACCAAGGCGTCGTGCTACATATGATGATGATCGTGGGCTGAAGTTAGATGCTCCAGAATTTTAAGGTGATTTGGATCCCGAGACGTTTCTTGATTGGCTAAGGCAGATTGAACGTGTCTTTGACTATAAGGATTTCGATGAACACAAGAAATTTAAAGTAGCAACCGTCAAGTTGACTAAGCATGCTTCTTTGTGGTACAAGAATTTGAAGATTCAGAGGAGGTGTGAGGGTAAGACCAGAATCGATACTTGGGAAAAGTTAAAGAAACATCTCAAGAAGCGGTTCTTACCAAGGGATTTTGAGCAGGAGCAATACTTAAAAATCAATTCTTTGCAGCAAGCGAACCTTACCGTGAGTGAATATGTTCGTGAATTTGAGAAATTAATTATTGTTTGTGATATTGGAGAAAGGGAAGAGATGAAGATAGCAAGGTTTATCAAGGGTTTATCTTCCCAATTGCAGCAAAAGGTTGAAGTTCATCCTTACTCAACTTTTGATGATGTTTGCAAGTTGGCTATCAAATTTGAGAGACAAGAGAAGAGCAAGAAGTCCACTATGGTACGTGAATATAGTAAAGTCTATAACATCCCTTTGAAGCCTAATGCCGCATATACTTTGAAGGAGGTCAAGAAGGAAGAGCCAAAGGAGAAGGGTAAGGCTGTTTTAGAGCCTAAATTCAGGAGGTGTTATAAGTGTCAAGGTTATGGTCACATTGCAAATGAGTGCCCTCAAAAGCGCACACTCACTTTGCAAGATCTTGATCTGTTGGAACCAAGTTTTGTGGTCGATGAAGAGGAGGAAAAGGTTGCTGATTATGATGTGAGTCCACCAAGTGAGAAGGAGATGCTTGTGGTGCGAAACCTTCATATCAAATCTGGTCCGGAGGAGCAAAATCAACGCAATCAGATTTTTCACTCTCGATTCAAGGTCGGTGGTAAGACTTGCAATTTTATTATTGATAGTGGTTCATTTACAAATGCTGCATCTAGTGAAATGGTGGAGAAACTTAAGCTTCCTACTACTACTCATCCTGATCCATATACGCTGAATTGGTTGAATGATGATGGTGGCATTAAGGTTAAAAAACAAGCACTCATTTCTTTTGCTGTTGGCCCGTATGAAGAGGAGGTGTTATGTGATGTGGTTCCCATGAAAGCTTGTCATTTGTTGCTTGGGAGGCCATGGTAGTTTGACCGAGATGTGTCGCATCAAGGGAAGAGTAATATTTATTTTGTTCTAAAGGGTAAAGAGAAGTACAACTTGAAGCCTTTAACTCCAAGAAAGGACATTCCAAAGCAAGAGAAGATATTCTTTAGTGCTAAGGAATTTATGGAGGAAGTTGAACCAGAAGATAAGTTGTATATCTTGTTTGTTCGTGATAGCTCCACTGCTCGGATGGACTCTAGTGATGACTTGCAGGTACAAAGTTTGCTTGAGGAGTATGGTGATGTGTTCCCGGATGAGTTACCACATGGTTTACCTCCAAAGCGTGGAATTGAGCATCAAATTGATCTTATTCCTGGTGCTACACTTCCCAACAAACCATCCTATCATTGTAACCCCGAAGAAAGTAAGGAGTTGCAGAGGCAAGTGCAAGAGCTTATTGATCGTGGTTATGTTCGAGAGAGCCTAAGTCCGTGTGTTGTACCGGTTCTTTTGGTGAAAAAGAAGGATGGAACATGGCGCATGTGTGTTGATATACGAGCTGTCAACAATATTACAATTAAGTATCGCTTTCCTATGCCGAGGTTGGATGACATGTTGGATGAGTTGCATAGAGCTCATGTTTTCTCAAAGATTGATCTGAGATCTGGTTATCACTAAATGAGGATTCGTGATGGGGATGAATGGAAGACGATGTTCAAAACAAAGAAAGGCCTTTATGAATGGCTTGTTATGCCATTTGGGTTGTGTAATGCTCCTAGTTCATTCATGCGACTTATGAATGAGGTACTCCGACCTTTTCTTAATTTATTTGTTGTTGTTTATTTGGATGACATTCTTGTATACAGCAAGAACACGGAGGAACATCTTATGCATTTGAGAAAGGTGTTTGATAAGTTGAGAGAGCAGAAGTTGTATGGGAAACTTGAAGAATGCATGTTTATGGTGCCAAGTGTGACCTTCCTTGGTTACATAGTTTCTAGAGATGGTGTTCGTGTGGATCCTTCCAAAGTTGAGGCTATTGAGTTGTGGCCTATTCCCAAATCAACAACGGAGGTTAGAAGTTTCCATGGATTGGCATCTTTTTATCGACGTTTCATTCAGAATTTTAGTTCTATTGTTGCCCCAATCACCGAGCTTACAAAGAAGGGACAATTTATGTGGACTTCAAGTTCTCAAAAGGCATTTGATGAAATCAAAAGTAAGCTATGTTCAGCTCCTGTTTTGGCGCTACCAGATTTTGAGAAGTTGTTTGAAGTGGAGTGCGATGTAAGTGGAGTTGGCATTGGAGCTGTTTTGGTACAAGAGAAGAGACCAATTGCCTACTTTAGTGAGAAATTAAGTGGAGCAAGGCTGGATTATTCTGTTTATGACAAAGAGTTTTATGCTATTGTTCGAGGATTGGATCATTGGGCTCATTATCTCCGTCCCAAGCCATTTGTTCTTCATTCTGACCATGAAGCTTTGAAGTTCATACATGGGAAGCAAAAGTTGAATGCAAGACATGCCAAATGGGTAGAATTCTTGCAATCTTTTACTTTTTCTTCTAAGTATAAATCTGGTGTTTCTAATGTGGTTGCGGATGTATTGTCTAGGAGACATTGTTTGCTTGTTACTCTTGATGCAAGGTTGCTTGGCTTTGAGCAAATTAAAGAGTATTACAAATTTGATCCTACTTTTTCTCAAGATATAGAGAGACCTTCTGGCTTGTTCGTTGTACAAGATGGTTTTATTTTCAAGGGGAATTGGCTTTGTATTCCTAAATGCTCCATTAGGGAATTGCTTGTGAGAGAAGCACATGGAGGAGGACTTGCTGGTCATTTTGGTGTGCAAAAGACTTATGAGATTCTTGGTGAGCATTTTTATTGGCCTAACATGCTTAAGAATGTGCAGGAGGTAGTGGCGAGGTGTGCTACTTGTCAAAAATCAAAGAGTTTCTTTCATAAAGGGCTCTATACACCTTTACCTGTGCCGGATCAGCCTTGGGATGATGTTAGCATGGATTTCATTGTTGGGTTACCTAGAACTCAAAGGGCAAAGGATGCTATTATGGTGGTGGTTGATCGTTTTTCGAAGATGAGTCATTTTGTTCCATGTCATAAGACGGATGATGCATCTCATATTGCATATTTATACTATAAGGAGATTGTTCGTTTGCATGGGATTCCAAAGTCTATTGTTTCTGATCGGGACACTAAGTTCCTTAGCTACTTTTGGAAAACCATATGGCGTTTGGTTGATACTAAGTTGCTGTTTAGTACTTCCCATCATCCACAGACCGATGGACAAACAGAAGTGACAAATCGGACTCTTGGAAGTTTATTACGTGGTTTGGTGAGTAGAACTACCAAAGATTGGGATGTTAAGCTTGCTCATGCTGAATTTGTGTACAATAGAACTCCTTCATCTACAATTGGTCGTTCTCCATTTGAGATTGTTTATGGTGTTAATCCGTATATGCCTATTGACTTGATTCCTGTACCAAAGAAGGAAATAGTGAGCTTTGAAGCAAAGGAGAGGCAAGCTGCATTTATGAGGATTTGTGAGCAAGTTAAGGCTCAGATTGAGAAGGCAAATGCTAAGTATAAAGAAAGATCCAACAAAGGGCGCACTCAACATGTTTTTAAGGTTGGTGATCTTGTATGGCTGCATTTTCGCAAGGAGAGATTTCCTTCAAAAAGGAAGAACAAGCTTATGCCGAGAGCTGATGGCCCATTCCGAGTGTTGGAAAAGTATGGTGAGAGTGCGTATAAACTTGAGCTACCAGATGAGTTTGGTAATGTGAGTGCTATTTTCAATGTTGGAGATCTGTCCCCTTACTTGGATGACAAAAATTTGAGGGAAAATTCTTTTAAAGGAGAGGAGAATGATGCGGAAGAAAAGGTAGAAGATAATGGAAATGAGCTAATGTTGAGCTCTAAGGGTGTGGATCAGACTTTAGGGGTCAATTGGAGCCCAATCTTTGTTAACATGATTAGTTGGGCTTAAATAAGTGGGCCAAATGTTTGAGCAGTTTCTGGAATAATTTTGTTCGGCTATTATCTACACAATGACAGTCTAGATGGTGATTATTTTCGCGTTGGGTTGAAGATAAGGTTGTGATCTTTCATATGACTACTTATGGCATGTTTTTAGACAATTGAAGAGTTGTGGCTGTTTGAATCTGACTGTTCAGATTGGCCGAATTTACATTGTTTTCTTCACCTAGTTCTTATCTTTATTTTTCTTATCTCTTAATAATTAATGTCTAGTTTATCCTAACTTGGAAGGATGTTCCAAGAGTAGTATAAATACTCTACAAGATGTAGTTGTAAGGCAATGAGTGATTGAATAAAATTTTCCTTTGTGAGTTTGCGAACTTACTTCAATTCTTGCGAGAATTGTTCTTAAGCCTTGCGAGGTTTAAACCCCTTTCTGCCCTTGTGAGGACAGGCCCTAGTCTTGCGAGATTAGGTTTTTCTAGTTCTAGCTCTTGTTCCTTGCGAGGTTCTTGAGTTAGTCCATATCCTTTTCTTTTTATTCTGAAAATACACAAGTTTACGTATCAGCGCCTCCGCCCTCCTTTGTGGGAGGCGTGCGCTTCCCATAGGGGGGTGGGATGTGTGCGCTTCCCACCTCCAGAATCCCAGGTTTTGCCAAATTTCCCTCCTTTTCTGATTTGTAACCCCCAATGCCATTATGCCTTGGCTTGATCTGGGGAAGAGCCATCTTTGTGACCACAAACACTTCTCTAACACCTATAAATACCTCTTCATTCCACCATGGAAAGGGAGGAAGGATTCTTGACTCAAAAACTCTCTAAAACTCACAAGTCCATTTTCAAAGGGTGGTTACTATAGACAATTTTGGTTCTTCCCCCATTCAAGCATAAGGTACAATACCCACTTTCTTCTTTTTCTAAACTCTTAATCTTATTTATTACTTCTTTTTTATCAAAACTCTTTATTTGCTTTTTTCATCTTTCATCTCTTCTAATGTGTATGCAATCTCCATAAAACGGAATTCAACCAAAAGGCCACTTCACTATTGAAGTTTGGCCAAGGTTACATTCCACTTCACTAATGTGTATGCAATCTCCATTTTAATTTATCATTAATTCCTTAATGTAATTGTTTGATATGTAATCTTTAGCATAAATTTATAAATAAAACAATTCTCTTTTATTTCCCCTTTCCCCTTTTCTTTACATTATAATTGTTAGCACTATTCAATAAAAGAAGGACTTTTTAGATTAGAACACCAATAGTAGAAAGACCCGCGTAAGTGGGGCGGAGTGGGTGTTTAAGTACTTCCCACTCCGTCACCTAACCCCCGAACCCTTCTCTTCCTGAATCTCTGGTTTTGTATATAAAAATAGGTTATTTCTAGGTTTTTCTTATGTTCCTTTAAAAACATAGGTGGCGACTCTACAATCTTAAAACAAGTTAGACATCCTAGGATCGTTCCACTGCTCTATCCAAGTAGTGGGCTCTCCCGGGATATCTATAGTGGCGACTCTGCTGGGGATAATTTAGAGGGTTAAACTTGCATTTCTGCTTTTGGTGTTCTTATTTCTGCATTCTGGGCATTCTGGTGGAAAAAGGTGGGAAGCGTGCGCCTCTGGCCTTCTTGGCCTAAGGCGCGCGCCTCCGACCTTCACCATCGGAATCGCCCGCCTCACATCTTGTCCTTCCATTTCATGTTTCTGTGCTAACAAATTCTGCAGGGGAAAGTTTTCTTATTTAGGGTCAAGGCAGTCCCTTGAACCCACTGATTTGCAGGTTTTCACCCAGAAGCGGGCGCCCCTCTTCCTCTCACGCGCGCGCCTCCCGAGTAGGTAGCCCAATGTGCGCGCTTCTGGGCGCATTTCCAGAACAAAACAGTGAACAGAATGAACAGTTTTGACAGTGTGTGGGCACCAGGACTGCACAGAACAATTTTTATTTTCTGTTTATTTTATTGGTCATACGGGTGATTAGAAATTTGTAAATATGTGCTTATTTGCTTTTATTTTGTTTAAAAAAAATGTCACCTGGCTTGACCTCACACTACATGCACATATTCATATGAATTGCTCACAATCGAGTCGCACAAGTTCATAACCCCAAACCCATCGAGGCCCGTCCTAGGAAGTTTCAAGCTCCACCCGACCTTGACTCTTCCGAAGCGGTAAACCTCAGCCCGTGGCGTAGTTCATGACTACATGCCGGGGGTGACCTTAAACCTCTCTTTAACCGAGCACAAGCCAACACAATTCTAGTTAGGGTCTAACACTCCGTGACCAAGTCGGTTTTCGTGTGTCGAGATTTCCCTAAACTAATGTCATCAAATCATACATGCCGTTTCCAAAAGAAACAAGTGGTTATTATGGACAAAATAAAACTCCATCCCCAAGTGGTTATTATGGATGAAATAAAACTCTGTCCCCGCATGTATGCTTTATGACATTAATTTAGTTTAATCCCGTCACATATAGGTATCACAAGCGTGGTGGAATCCGATGAGTATATGGGACCGCGAGAAGGTCTATATACTAGTGTGACGATTCCACTATTTTTCTAGAAACCCCAAAAAGGACTACGTCCTTCCGACTTTTGTAAATAAATAAATAAAAAAGAGTCATTTTTCCTTATGTGGTTCGAGTCTTTTTTGTTTGTTTGTGGGTTAAATTAATTTACTCAAAAGGTATTTGTGGGACCAACCTAAGATCAACCGTGTTCTTCAATAGGTCCAATGGCTTCCAACGGCAACAACATCAAGGGTGAGAACATTTCCGTGTCCAACGAAAGGCTTTTCAACATAATAAGAGCCATGGGGGAACAAATGGATAGACTTGTCGAAGATGCCTGACGCAAAGACAATTTGTGGCAAGCCCGTTTTGATCTTGAGAGGAGGATTCACAAAGAAGAGGTTTCCGAACTTAAGGCCCGTCTGCAAGAGCTCACCGACAACAAAGCAAAGTCCAACGGTAGATCATGCTCAAGTGGATCTCCCCACAAAAGCCACAAAGGTGCCGCCAACAACCGAGTTTTCACTCCTCTCCTAGGAGTAACCCAAACCGAAGCATTTGAAACTTTGGTGGCAAGTGGAAAGGTAAAGCCTTTGGAAAGGTACAAGCCAAAGACGATACCGAAGAATCATACATTTGGTGAATGGTGCAACTACCACAAGCATAGCGGCCACACTACCGAGGGATGCTTCCTTCTCCGAAACATCATCCAAGACTTGATTGACAATGGGGAATTTGCCGTGGGTGAAGTGAAACCGTAAAGCAAGGAATGACTTGGGTTTGAAATGAGGAGAACTACAACAGCTAAGACGACGACAACAATCTCCGTTTCTCTTTCTCTACCTAGTAATAGGAATAAAAAAAAAAAAAAGAGTCAAAGTCCTCTAATGTGTGCATCAAGTTTTCTTCCTTCTCATTGATGTCAAAGTTTGAGTCGGTCTTCAATAAATAAAAGTCGTTCTTGTCCTCATACACTCTTCCAAGTTGTTCAATTTAATTCTTGGCAAAATGATGAAAAGATGTCTAAACAAGTTTTAGAACGAAGGCCATCACTTGAACGCCTAGGGGCTAAACATCGTGACGAAGGCAACAACAACAACGACAAATCCAAGACACCAAGCGCCAAAGCAAGGTGGAACTACAACCATGGATAAATCAAGCAAAGTTTTCAAGGGGAACAAAAAAAAAAAGGTCACTAGATTGACACTTCAAAACAACCTAGGCAAAAGTTAGAGCACAAAAAAAAAAAAAAAAAACAAAAAAAATCCCCCCTCAATCAAAAAAGTTCAGAACATCATCATCCACCAACGAAGGACAAAGCTACATCAACAAAAAACACGGCGAAGCAACAAACCATCATGAAGAAAGGAGCATCCACAAGAACTACGGTGATCTGAGTCTCTACACTGGAGGAACGTAGGCAACCTGCGGGTCCGGTCTCATGCAAGAAAGAGGATATGTTTAGCCCTAGTGCGTTATGGTGACTGTCCTTCATCTCGAACTTGTCAATAGATCTTTGTACGAGTCATCTGCCATTGAATTAATCACCTCAAGATTGAACAACTTTCCTAGATTTGAAATCATTTCACATTCCTTGTCAAGTCTAGGGGCTTCTTATCTTTCAACGACACCCCCAGTTTCTTGCAATCAAAATTGGGGCTTTCCTTCTATTCTCTCTTAATGACTTACTTTCCTTCGTGAGTCGTTCAAAAATATATAAATACATGTCAATACTAGGGGCTACTTCCCTAGTCAAGTCAATGTCACTCATCATTAGTGACAAAAGGTCTCTACCGCAAAATCACATGTCTCTCATCCTCAGCTAAAGTCAATGCACGCTTCCTCATTAATAGAGTCAAAATGAAGACGCATAAGACATGCCCGCTGACCTTTTGACTTTTTCTCTCTACTCTTTCCTCTAGCCGCCTCCTTGTTCTTGCTGGAACCCTAATTAGGGTTTCGGTTTTCTTGATTGCTGCAGTTTAATGGCTTCCCCATCGCTTGTTGTTAATGGTGCTAATCAAATTCCTAGTTCGCTTGGGAATCATGGAGGATAAGGAAATCCTAGTGCGAGTTGAAAAGGGATTAATCCCATTTTGCCCAGATTCCTAATATGGCTGCCCCTCAAGACGCGTTTTCCTTGGGCCAACAAGAAAACCTAGCGCCGCCGTCCCCTACACAGAAGAAATCCTTTGCCGATTTGCTAAAGGATAAACCTGTTATTCCTCCTCCGAATATTAATATGATTCCGATGTCCAATTACAAAGGTGAACCAGCTCTTAAACTCTCCAAGGATGTCATTAATGCCCTCGCACAGCCATTCAAGTTTACTCTTATAGGGAATTCTCCCATGGCAGACCTAATATGGAGACTACTCGTCATTATTTTGTCAAGTTTGGTTTAAAATCTGAATTTCAATTAGGTCATGTGGACTCAAAGCATATTATGATCAAATTGGCGCATGAAGGCGATTTTAATAGATTGTGGTCGAAGGAATCATGGCAATTGGGCCGTCATCCTATGAGAGTCTTTCGTTGGACTCCTTCCTACCATCCGGAGAAGGAATCTTCTCTGTTTCCGGTTTGGGTTGGTCTTCCAGGTTTGCCTTTTCATATGTTCAACAAAGTTTGTTTATTCTCTATTGCCAAGATTTTTGGGGAGCCCCTTTCTATAGATCAGCCTACAGCTAATCTTTCTAGGCCTAGTGAAGCTAGGGTATTGGTTCAGGTGGACTTGTTAAAAAAGCTCCCTTCTAGGGTTTTCATTGATTGTGGTGACGATTTTGAGAGTTTTTACCAGAAGCTGGTCTATATTAATCTTCCTCAATATTGTAAACATTGCTACAAGCTTGGTCATGACATGGATTCTTGTTACTTTCTGCACCCACGCCAAGAGGGGCCAAAAGATGAAGGGAAAAACCCTAATCAATTTGCTGGGCAAGGAAATACTTTATCTAGATCAGATGGTATAGTTCAAGAACCCTCCAAATCAGTACCTCATGGTAAGCCAAGTCAAATTTATGTGGAGAAAAGGAAACAAAGTGATCAAGGTATTGGTAAAGCCCTCAACCAGCCCAATGGAAACTCTAAGGACAAGAAAGCTCAAGATACTGTTGGTAAAGACTCTTTGCAGCAAGACTCTACTAATACAAGTTCTAAGGGTAAGAAAGTTCAAACTGGTCCGTCTAATATTATCCACCAAGTTATTAATTCTGGTTCTCCTTTGGCACGGAAGCCCTCATCTCCTAAAGGTCCTAAGAATATATTCTCTAATTTGGTTACTAGTGGATTTAGCTTTCTTCCACAAAGAAGTGCTCCTTTTGTTTCACCTGGTTCTCTTAAGGCTTCAAGTTCTATGGCACAAGAAAACCTACAAGGATCTAAGAATTGTAGTGGTGTTATTTTTTAAGATGGTTCCATTGGTTTAGATGAAGAAAGAATTGAAGTGCATGCAAATAGCGATCAGAATGGTTCTCAAAGGGCTGTTAAGGAGCCAAGGTCTAAAATTATTAATGTTGATGATAACAATGTGCTGGAAGATGGAAAATTTGAATCTGATTCTGAATTGGAAGTTGAGGATTCGGCCATTCTTAAGAAATCTAGTGATGGTAGTATTGATAATCTGAACTTATCTCCTCATGCTCCACGTGTTACATCAGATTTTGACATTCAAGAGCTCTCCTCCCATGCAAATGAAGTTGATTTGGAAAACAATGCTCCTATTTCTGGGAGCAAAAGTTCTTCATTGGCTTAAAAGCCCCTCTCTTCCTTTTTCTTTCCTAATCTGTTTTAATGGTAGGAGTTTTGAGTTGGAATATCCGTGGGATTGGAAATGCTTCTTCTATAAGGCGTGTGAAAAGACTCATAAGGATGCATGATGTCTCGATTTGTGGAATATATGAACCTAAAGTTGATCCTTTAGTTATTCCTTCTTATATTAGTAAGTTAAGATGTGTCGGTGGTTTTTCTAATGATAAAGGGAATATTTGGGTTGTGTGGAGGCATGGAGTTACTTGCACCATACTCTATCAAGATGATCAAGTTGTAACTGTCTGAGCTACTCATACTCTTTGGCCTTCTCCTGTTTTGCTTTCCTTTGTTCATGCAAAACTGTAGCAAATATGTTAGGAGAGGACTTTGGGATTACATTATTGATGGGAGTGCTACTAATGAAGCTTGGCTGATTGTAGGGACTTCAATGCCATTGTTGATCAATCCGAGAAGCTAGGGGGCAAGCCTGTTGTTGACTCTAAAGTGGCTGAATTTGTGGATATGATTTAGGTTTCTAATTTGATTGATGGTGGTTATCGAGGTCACATTTACACTTGGTGGAATAAGTGGAAACAAAGGGCTACTATTCTTCAAAGGCTGGATTGTGCTTTATACAACGATCAATGGCTTCAAAGTTTTGCTCAAACTTCTATTGACCATCTTAGTCGGACTTGTTCTGACCATGCCCCTTTGTTGGTTAATATCCGGTTGGTTGATGAGGTAAGTAAAGGTGTTTTCAGATTCTTAAATGTGTGGGCTAGGCATGAAACTTTTAAATCTATAGTGTTGTCTTCTTGGAATGCTAAAATTTATGGTAGGCCGTTAGTAAAGCTTACAAAGCTTAAACATGATTTACAAATCTGGAATCGTAACACTTTTGGGAAAGTAGACCAACATGTTAAAAATGCAGAGGATGATGTTTGTGGTAAGGATCTTGCGTTTGAAAATGATCCAAGTGAGGAGAATAGGGCTGCCCTCCACCTTTCTCAAGCTAATCTATCCTACCGTCTTAAGATTGAAGAGGAGTTTTGGATGCAGAAAGCTAACTTGGCTTGGGTGAAAGATGGTGATTGTAATACCAAATTTTCCCATGCTTATGTTAAGAAAAAAAGGCAAAAACTTTACATTCATCGAATCCGAGATGGTCATGGTAATTTTATTGTGGACCAAGGGCAGATTAGAGATGAGGCTATCAGGTTCTATTCTGACCAACTTAATGGTCATGTGGAAAATCCTCCGGATGATTTGTTGAATGTTATTCCTCGATTGATTACTAATGAGGAAAATCTGATGCTTATTGCTCCTCCTTCTTTAGAAGAGCTCCGTTCCGTGGTTTTTAGTATGAGTGGTTCTAGTGTAGCGGGGCCAGATGGTTTTATGGGTTCTTTCTATCACTCTTGCTGGGATATTGTTTGTAGAGACTTACATCGTGCCGTGGTGGAATTTTTTTCTGGTTTTCATCTCCCTCGAAGTTGGACTAGCACGCTCATTGTTACAATCCCAAAAGTGGAAGTGCCTAACTCTTTTTCTGACTTAAGACCTATTAGTTTGTGTAACTTCTCTAATAAAGTTATTACCAAACTATTATGTCTTAGGCTTCAAAATGTTCTTCCTCGTATTATATCGCCTCAGCAAAGTGGTTTTGTTAAAGGGAGAATGATTCACGAAAACGTGTTGCTTGCTCAAGAACTTTTCCATTCTCTCAAAAGGAAAGTTTTTGGATCTAATGTCGCTTTGAAGCTGGACATGGCTAAAGCGTATGATAGGCTTTCTTGGTTTGCTCTTATAAAAGTTATGAGGCGGTTTGGTTTTTTTCTGAGGAATGGCTTGACATGATCTTCAGTTGTATCAATTCTTGTTGGTTTTCGGGGCTCATCAATGGTTCAGCTTGTGGCTACTTCTCTTCTTCCCGAGGTCTGCGACAAGGTGACCCAATTTCCCCAAGCCTTTCATAGTTGCTGCGGAGGTATTAAGTCGTGGGCTGAATAATCTTCATGATCTCCATCCTCATGTGAACTATATAACGGGTAATGTTGGTGTTCCTATTATATCACATCTTTCGTATGCTGACGATATTATTATTTTTTGTAATGGGAGCATTCACTCTCTTGAGCTTCATATGGGCTTTCTTGAGTCCTACCAGCACTTTTCAGGGCAACTTATTAGTATTTCTAAATCTTGTTTCCTAACTGGGAGGGATAATGCGAATTTGGATAATGCTATTGCTCATGTGACCGGGTTCCAAAAGAAACAACTCCCTATTGTTTATTATGGATGCCCTCTTTATATTGGTAGAAAAGTCCAATCTCTGTTTGATCCCGTGATGCAAAAGCTTCGTAATAGACTTGATTCTTGGCAAGGGAAGCTTCTCTCGGCTGGGGCCAAGTTGGTGCTTATTAAAGCTTGTTTACAAGCCATTCCTATTTACTATATATCCTTACTTGAGCCTCCCAAAGGTGTCATTACAGCCATGAATCGCCTTATTGCTAACTTCTTTTGGAGCAGCTCGGAAGGGGACATAAATGTCATTGGGTGTCAAGGAAGGAGTTTTTTTTGGCCTATTAATGAAGGAGGTTTAGGTCTTTGAAAGTTTGATGAGATGTCTTTAGCCTTTTCCATTAAACTTTGGTGGAGATTTAGAACTTCTGATTCTTTATGGACCCAGTTTCTTGCTGCTAAGTATTGCCGGGGATTCTCACCCTATGGATGCCTCGGTTCGAATTGGATGCTCTCACATTTGGAGGCGCTTGATTTGCTGCCAAAATCTGGTTGAAGAAAGGATACGGTGGGGAGTTGGTATCGGTGAGATTTCCATCCAAGAAAAATGGTTGTCTCATGATATTACACTCCTTGATCCTCGGCATGACCAGATTTTCTCTCTCTTTGTTGATGGTGTTCTCCAAGAAGACTATGTTAGACACACTTTTGGGGCTGAATGCTTGATGGCCATTCAAGCTAAAGACATTCGCCTCATGGATGGGCAGGATTCTCCTTTTTGGACCCCTTCTTCTTCAGGAAAATTTTCTATTTCGTCGGCATGGAAAGAATGTAGAGTTTCTCGAATTAGAATTCATGTATATTCTTGGTGCTGGGGCAAATTTCTTCCTCTCAAAATCTCTATTTTCTTTGGAAAGCCCTCAAGGCTGCTCTTCCTACGGATGACAATGGTCTCGTAAAGGTATCCCTCTTACTTCTAAATGCCACTGTTGTTTTAGTCCAGATTCTGAATCTATCTCTCATATTCTCATCAATGGTGAGATTGCCTCGAAAGTATGGTTGTACTTTGGTTCTATGATTGGTTTCAGTGTAACGGGGGTTGTCCTTTTCTCAAAGGCTTATTGCATGGCATGCACATGTAAATCAGATAAATGTAGCAAAATTAGTTCATGGTTGAGTGATATTTAACCCGGCCTCATTTGTTGGGACCTTTGGAAGCTCAGAAATAGATGCAGATTTGATGGGATTGTTCCAAGAATTGATAATGTGATTCATAGTATTCGGCACCAAATTGTGGATATTCTTCATGCTAACAAGGTCCGATTCAGCTACTCTTCCTCAGATATGCATATGGTTCGGTTCTTTGGCATTCAAAAGGCTGTTAATACTATTCCACGGGCAAAGCTTGTTACTTGGCTTACCCCAACCTTGGATCAAGTTAAGCTAAATACGGATGGGGCTTCGCGTGGAAATCCTGGTATTTCCTCGGGGGGTGGAGTGGAGTGTTTGTAGGCATGATGGTTCTTTCTTATAGCGTTCTCTTGTTTCTATGGCCATGGTACAAACATGATTGCAGAGGCTAGGGCTACTCTTGATGGCCTTTCTCCATGCTCGAAGGATGGGTCTTCATTCTGTTTGGCAGGTAGATTCTGAAGTGTTAACCTTTATTCTTCTTCGCAAATACTCTATTCCATGGGAAATTTGGTATGTTATTCAATCCATTTTAGAATTATGGAGGCTATGGAGGTGAAAATTTCCCATGTTTACCGTGAAGGCAACAAAGTGGCAGATTTTTTGGCTAATCATTCAGCAAACACTCAAGATGATTTTGAGTTCCGACTTTGGATTCTTGTCCTAGACTTTGCCAAAGTTTATTATTTTTTTGATAGTATTTTAATCCAAATCTTAGGCATAGTGCCTTGTTTTTTTGTTTTTGGTAGGACCCCCCTTCCTTTCTGTAGAGGTTCTTATGGAATGTATA